>JAYMTK010003800.1:0-11835 GCA_036897405.1 Pelargonium myrrhifolium | reverse complement strand
CATTATTTAAAAAAATTAAAATCACAGTAATGTTCATCCCGAAAAGTTATATAAAATAAAAAAAAATTATCTCAATCAGACATCCAAGCACAAAGTTACAGAATTTTGAAGTTTAAATCGTAATATAAAAATGTGAAGTCATGGGAATGAGAATCCCATTCCATCCACAATTGGTGGGAATCAAATTGCACATGAGTAAGGAAATGGGAATGGGAATGGGAATGGGAATCATTCATGGGAATGAGTTTTTCTAATCCAAACACCATCAATGGGAATCCTATTTCCATTCCCATTCTTGATTCCCATTCCCACCTAATCCAAACGCTACCTAAGGTTGTTTTGTAAAAATTAACTATTATATATTTTGCACCTTTTCATCGTCTTTACCCTTTTCCTTTAAGTGTTGAATAGTTGTTAGAACTGACAAAAAGTAGGTCGATAAATTGATAAAGACACGACTAGTTGAGGCCCGCCTTTTATGCATACATCTCTCACCAAGCAGGGGACTTTCCATTTTGGGGTTTCTATTTCAAGTTTCAACATAACATTTGCCATCTAATATTCAGGATAAGTCTATTCTTAGTAAGTAATATTTCAATTTGTGTCGGCTCACACAAAACCTTTCCAAATTTAATTTCTACAATCATTCTGGGATCGACTATCAGAATTCGAACCAATTTTGGTTTTCCCTATAGGAAAGAAGTGTCTGTATTCTAATGGGATCCTCCCTTTTATCCATCCTCTTGTGTGTATACATTTCTATTACATCGGTCGCCTCTGAAAGTTTCTTGAACAACTGCATTATATGGGACACTAAGCGCGCGCAAATTTCAGAAGACGGGGAACAACTAACCCTCTCTATTGACAAGCAATCAGGGTCCGGGATAAAATTTAAACGTCCATTTCATTTCGGAAGATTTGACGTGCTATGGAAGATGCCCCGCGGCAACACTGCTGGCATTGTGGCAACATTTTATGTGAGTGTGTTTCAAAATTATCAATCTTTTCGTTTTTCCCGTTTTGGTTGATGTTGAAATTTGAAGGAATCGAATGTGAATCTGCAGCTTCAGTCTCCCGGAGATAGGACTCAGGATGAGATAGACTTGGAATTCTTGGGGAACACAACAGGGAATCCATATGTGTTGCATACAAATATCTATGGAAGAGGAGAAGGTGGGAGAGAGCAACAATTCTATCTCTGGTTCGATCCTACCGAGGATTTTCACATCTACAGCATTATATGGAATCCTTTTCGCATCATGTAATGCGTTGAACACAGTCTTACATTGCCAACACGTGAGAATTAACATCAACATCATTTTGGTATATTTGTAAAGTCATAAAGTCACGTCATCTAATAGTTTTAAGATTTTGGGCCAACACAACATGATACACGCTATTCCACATCACCTACACGTAACGACAAGCAACACTTGATATACTAGTTATGTCGTTTGATATCTCAATAATGTGCAACCGATCTTGATTTGAGGCGATGAACACTCTTTCACATCACCAACACGTAATGACCGACACCACTTAATATACTAGTTGAATTATGTCACACCTAATGTCACGATCTTTGGGTTTAGACAATTTAACATGTTATCACATCACCAAAACCCGATGACTAACATTACTAAATGAGTTACACCTCCTAAAGAATAGTGTAAACAATCGAATTGGACAACTTAACATAATATCAACTCGATAACTGGGCCCAACGCATGTCACTCCAACCCACGAGTCATTCGTGGGATGTTGAACACAGTCTCACATCACCCAACACGCAAGAACTAACACTAATTTGTACATTACTCGGGTCACACGACTTAACAGGACACTAGAGTTTTTGTGTTACACCACTCAACAAAATGCATCCACATTTCAATCTTGAACACAAACATCAAATCAATGAACTACTAACTACTAACCTCAATAAATTTCTGTTTGCTCTGCAGAATCTTGGTTGATGAACAACCCATAAGAGAACACAGAAATGTGTACAGATCAGTTCCAAGATTCGTCTACCCCACAAGACCAATGAGCCTATACGCAACAATCTGGGACGCAGGTACCTGGGCAGATCTAGGAGTCGGATTCAACAGAACAGACTATGCAGATGCTCCATATGTTGCCACTTACAGGAATTTCAAAGTCGACTCATGCGAACCTGGCACAAGGTGCGATACATCCCGTACATGGTGGAACCATGAAATTAATCTTGGTTCCCACAAGCGAATGCAGGAGCTGCAGAAGCAGTACATGATTTACAACTACTGCAACGACCCTCCAAGGTTCAAGCTTGGACTTCCACCTGAGTGCTTCTACAAGCCATAGAGATGGTCAATGAAATGTAAAGCTTACATTACAAATATTGGTTGCATAGATGGAGAAACCAAAAATTACAAGACACATAATAGTTGAGAGATTGTGAGAAAAGTGTTTAAGGTTGATCCACCTTCGAATCAATAAATTTCACCAAGCATTTGCATTCATATGCCATATAATAAGATTCTTATCAAATGCAAGGCAACAAATTGTAAGAAATATATCAAGAAATGCAACAAATTGAACAATAAAAAACCGACAAAATTTATCATTAGGAAATGTAAAGGCATAATGTAAGATGCTCAACCCAAAAAAGAAGCCTACTTTTACATAATCAAAACTCATTAGCTATAAATCCAAAGGAGAGAAAAAATCACCAAAGCTTGAGCCTTCAATGAGATCATTTAGCTGCCAGAATTTTCTTAGTTTTCTTGTCCTTGACCTTGATTTCCACATTCTTCGATTTCTCAATGCTAGTCTTTTTCTTCTCCTTCTTCCCACCAGATTCTTCTACAGCTAACCCACCTTTCTTCGCCTTATTAACCACTTTCTTTGGCAAATTCTCACCTTTCACCGACCCATCTTTCTTTGCCTTAGCCACTTTCTTCACCGAATCCTCACCGGCCTCTCTCTTACCCTTCACTTTTTCCGCCTTCTTCCTCTTCTTACCGCCACTGCCCAAATCATCATTCTCAGTATCATTCATATCCAAATCATCATCTTCATCAACCACCTCACCAATGTCAGTATCCATATACCGAACCTCATGAATCCTTCCCTTCTTCGACGTCTTCTTCTTCTTCTTATTCCCGTCTTTCTCATCTTTACTCTTCTCAGCAGACTCTTTTTCCTCTTCCTCCTTACTCTTCAACCCCTCAATCTTCAACTTCACATCCGGCACAGTCTGATAAACCGGCAGAGCCAAGCTCTCGAGCAATTTCACATGGAAAGACCTCACATTCCCCCACTTCCTCGGCACAATCTCCGCCACACCTTCAATCGCCGCCATCACATTCTCCACAATCTCCTCCTCGCCCATCGAAACCCTAGCAACTCGCAAAACGCTGCAAGTTCCAGTCTTTAAGTACAACATCGCCGAACCGCAAGCCTTCTCAATCTGCTCCTTCCAATTCTTGTGGCTCAAATTCACCGGCACCGGAATCTTCTTCTTCTTGAAGAAGTGCTTCCCGATCAGCTTCGGGAGCAACGGAACAATCCTCTTGTCGGCGAAGAACATATCGTACGAATCGCAGAGCTTCCTCTTGGCCTCGAACGGCCTGTAATCGGTCCTCAGCTTGGTCAATTTGATGACCTTGGAGACCGGAATGTTCTCGGCCTTGATCTTCTTCTTCACATCGTCTTTGGTGAGGTTCGATTTAGGTCTGTCGTCGAAGATCAAGCAGAGCTCGTTGGAATCGGCGGCGTGGAGCGAGTGCGGGAGGGGGATTTTGTACGGATTGGTTCGGTCCTTTGGGGGGATTTTCTTGAGGGTTAGGATCAAGTACACGAACTCGTCTTCTTCCAGAAGCTGAGGCTTCTCGGTCTGACTCTTGGAGTTGCGCCAGTTCAAGAGACCCTTCACGGCGCGCTCTACGTTCTCGGAGCTCACTCTGGAGGCCGAGGACGACGGAGGAGGAGGTGCTGGGTAGCTCAACGCCGCCATGGAAGTGAAAGTTTTGAGCTTTGCAGGGTTTTAGGGTTAGAGGGAGAGACGGAGAAGATGGTGTTGCAAGAATTAGGGTTTAAGAGAAGGTTTGGTACTTGTTGGAGTGGGAAGATTCAATGCGACGTCGTATTTGGAGTAAGGGTTCCACTTGGTTGTGTTGATATTGGGCCAGTTCGAGATGGTCTCCTAAACGATTTGGGCTTTTTTAGGCCCATATGGAGAAGTTACTCAAAATTTGAAATTTCCTTTTGCCACCACATTTTTCATACATAATTGCGTTTATGCCATTGGAAAGTGCAAAATTATTTTGGCAACTATTGTTGACATAATGTTTTAGAAGTTTGATTTATGGTCAAATTGAGATAATGTTTCAATGGAATTTTTTATTTGAAAATGAGAATAATACTTTATTTTGAGAGAAAATAATATTGGAATAAGAACGTCATTCTTATTCTCATTTCCATTTTAAGAAATTTAATTAATACGGTTCAAGTCACTAAGGGGGATGTGAGCAAGTTTCTCCACTAAAATGTGAAATATATTTCAAAATTTTAGAGTTTGTCCGGTAATTACACATTGTGAAGGGGATGTGGTAATTAGAATTTCAAATTGTGTTATGTGATTTAATACATTTTCATTCTACATGATATTCTAACAACTGAGATATCGTATGCAATGACATATTCAAACTTTATATTTTACGGGACAGACTACAAAAACAAAATTTTATCAAATCACAAAAACGTAGTTTGAAAATGGAAAACAATTGAATTTAATAAGTAATATACACAAATTCAAGAATTTCACTCATTCAAGGAAGAGACATTATTTCCTTTTTCTTGAAATAAACTTAATACTTTGCACAAGAATCTCAAACGAGTTAAGTAACACAATTTTTACCACACATTAAATCATCTCACACATAGAATAAAAATCTCTCCAAACTAGTTAAGTTACACATTTTTATCACGTTACTTTTCGTCAGCGTTATCGCATTCTATTGTTCAACGGGTCAAGTTAAGACCGAAAAATTTGCTCCACAAAAACATATTAATTTTCTGACAATTTCCGTTTAGCCCCGCGACTCGTATTGTCAGGTCTCATGCTATCGCTTCTTCAAATGCCAAATCTTATGGGTTTGGGGAATAAGGTGTGAAACCTCAATAGTTGTTAGATCCAACTTTAAATAGCTCCAAACAAACTCTTTAAAGTTGCCATAAAAATTCAGTCATATACATACAATATAGTCACTCTTGTTGCCATGTTTCAAGAATCCGTCGGCAAACCTTTATGTAGGGTTCTTTAAGAACAACAATTAACGATCAAATTAGTCAACAACCTTAACATAAACAAGATTTAAGCAATCAATAATTTATTGATTAATATGAACATCAGTTGACTGATATTTATATCAGTTGCACTAATAAGGTGTTGACACCTCATTATCGCTTCGCTCACACAAATTCACTTGGGTGAGTATAAGTGAAGTTTAATGAGGTGTCATTACCTTATTGGTTTGATTAAGTTGCAACTGATAAACATTTTACTGTGATTTATTTATTTAGAGCATTGCTTTCTACTAAACTCCAAAGCATTTACAAGCCTCCAACTAAGTGGGACAGAGAAAGAGAAGCATATCTGAATCTTTATTGCAATTTTTCATCTACCATTCACTGAAAGAGCAATGACCCTCCAACAAATAGTCAACAACAAGTCATGTCTTCAAAAAAAAAAAACCATCTTCCATTCACACCAACAATTCAAGTTCACAAGAACCCAGTTGTGTTTTCTTCACATTTCATCATTCTCTCTGTCATTTTCTTGTTTTTTAAGCAATATTTTGCTGTCTTCTCCTCATGTGTATCTCTTAATTTCTCTTCCATGGTCTTGACTTTTTTGGTTGTTTAAACTTGTTTTGTTTTGGCTATCTGACAAAATTGGATGCATGATCTGTAGTTGTAGTATCATAGAGCCTTGTTGTGCATAAAAGGGTTCTTGTGCATAAAAAAGGTTTCTTGTTTCTAGTTTCAAATAAGAAGAAGATATGGAGGAGCATTCAAATGGCAAAATGCAGGAAACCCAGAATCAAGAATCTCAAGAAAATGGAGTGGAAGCTGTCAAGGAGCTGATTCAGGAGCTCAAATCTGAGGTTCTTGATGTGAAAGAAGCCGTCTTTGGCGGCGATTCTGAGCCTGTTGCGAAAGATTCGAGCTCTGATGAGGAAGAGGAAGTGGAGAAGACTGAGCTGGTGGAGTCAGGAACTCAAGAGGAAGTCAAGAAAGATGAAGAATTCGATTCGGTTCTTGATTCTGTTCAGCTCGTTGGCTCATCTGATGTGACTCAAGAAGTGGAGATCCCAATTGAGGAAAATTACTCAGGAGACACCAATGTTGTTGAGCAAGAATTTGAGGAAAATAAGGAGAAGATCATTGAATTGGAACCTGAAGAGACTGTGGAGAAAGCTTTACCATCTGTAGAAGAGACTGAGGTTTTTCCACAAGTTGTGGAGGAAAAAGAAGTGCCAGCTTTGGATGAGACAATTGGGGAGACCTCAGAAGTTGCTGATAAAGAAACGTCCGAGGAAAAATACGAGGATTCAGTGAAGGCACCAGCAGAGGTTCCTGCTGTTGAAAGTGAATCCGACAAGGTTGATATCATAGAAACCACAAGAACTTCGGTAGCTATATATATACTCATGTTTTATTTTGTTTTTTTCAATGTATTTCAGTTTCTTGATTTGATGAACTGATGTTACCAATGCAGCCTATAATATCCATTACTAGTCGCACCATTGAACCTACTTCTTGGAGGAGTTGCTGTGGACTTTTCGAGGTTCTGCGACGTGATAGATAAATTTCAGGTGAGCTCAAGATCCTAATAGTTATATTTACTAAAATCTTTGCAACTTCGAGTCCACATAGAGTTACTCTAATCTGTCATGTCCCGTATCAGAATCCGATCAAATTAGATACGTTAAAGGATCATCTGATAAACTACAGAAAAAAAATGAAATGTTGTTCTTGGAATTTGCAATGTCCGATGTAAAGCAAGTTACAGAAACGAAAGCAATAGCGAGAAAGATTGTGTACCTATGAAGGGAAAGAAATAGATATGTAGAAAGTAATATGTACAAGCATTGTATCAGAAAATGGACAAGCATATATATCAGTTTCTACTGGAGTTTACGCGAAAGATACAGAAATAGATATGTGGTGTATATGCCATTTACTTTTCTATATGTAATATGTACTATGCATATAAATATCAGTATCTACAAGAGTTTACGCGAAAGATAAGGAAATAGACATATAGTGTATATGCCATTTACTTTTCTACAAGTAATATGTACTAACATTGCATCAGAAAATGGACAAGCATATATAAATATTAGTATCTACAAGAGTTTACGCGAAAGATAAGGAAATAGATATATATAGTGTATATGCCATTACTTTTCTGCAAGTAATATGTACTAACATTGCATCAAAAAATGGACAAGCATATATATCAGTTTCTACGAGAGTTTACGCTAAAGATTTAGAAATAGATATGTAGTGTATATGCCATTTACTTTTCTATAAGTATCAAAAAATGGACAAGCATATAGATCAAGTTTCTACTGTAGTTTACGCGAAAGATATAGAAAAGTAAGCATATCTATTTCTTCAAGTAATATGTACTAACTTGTATCAGAAAACGGACAAGCATATATATCAGTTTCCATGAGAGTTTACGTACCATCCAAGCCTTTATCTGATGTTTTCTTTGCGTTCCTGCGCAGGCAAAACGATTGTTATCTCCGAGATGCACAAATAAAACATATCAAAGATCGCGTTCAGGAGTAATTCGTCAAGTTTACAGTGTGTTTCGAGAGTGTTTCTTCTACGAGTTGAGTTTATGGTACCATTGTGTTGCTAGAGTGTTTCATTATCAATTGGTTTATCTCATTTTATTGTTTGAAGGTTATTGTTCTTTTGGGATATGAGTGTAGAACAAGAGTTTGTTGGCACATTTCTATACAATATACATTGGTTCTTTTATATTTGGCAAGCAAGATTCAATTTGCCTGTTTTGAGAAATTGTTTGCCCTTTCGGGATATACAAGGACAGTCTGGTGCACGAGACTTGGTAGTTGTATGCATAACGATGTTCTTTTGCAAAAACTCAATTGACACACCAGTTCAGTACTAGCAAAATCCGAAGTACCGGTCAATCCAAACAAACTATAATTAACTATGACGAATAGTCAGAAAATTAGTCACATTGTCATTTACAATTTTCTTTTTATCTTTTAGCTGCCACGTCACTAGGTATATATACCTCTCGAAGTAGGATGGAAGCCTACATCAGATGAAAAAAACACGCATTATCATCAATCTACTTTTGTCAATCATAACGTGTCTCAAAGGATAAACGATAGGCTAAATAAGAACGCTCGAGTCTTTAAACCAATCCCAATTTAAGCTAGCAACCTATATTGCCAATTTTGCCACCAATCTACTTGATCAGTCGAACTGGTTCAACCAGCTAACCTCGCTAGAGTAAAAAGGCCGAAAGTCATTTACTATCTATGTTTTCACAAATCAATCGTGTGACCTCAATATCACAAGAGAATCTATGCTTTCACGGAAAATTTATCTTCTTAACTCAAACCCGTGACCTCAATATCGTGAGACAACAAACCTTACCATTGCACCAGAGACCGGAGAAAATTTGGCAAACCTCACTTGTTTGGATACTAAAAAGGAAGGAAAAGAAAGAAAATCAACTGTACAACTCATTTACCTTTCTAGCCATGTGAACCTGTAGTAGCAAGAAATGTACAGAAATGTTATGCACATTTCTATGGCAAACACGGCATGATCATAAATTAGAACAATATAGTATCACATTATCAATACCTTCTTGCAAAAACCCATCAAACTATCTCAGGTGCTATTGCAACTCAAACCAATGTTTCATCAATATTTACATGAAAAACACTTGTATATCAGCTAAAACGTATAAACGCAAAACCAAAGTCACCAGTAAATCAAGAACTGATACTCCTTCACAAAAAGTAGAGTAACTCTATGGATCAGTCGCAGACTATATGAATAAATATGATATTAGATCAATGCAATGAAACCAGTCAATCAATATTACCGAAAGCATAGTTATAAATGAACCCCAAGTGCCACAAGAAAAAAAAGGACTGATAATGAGCATCAAGAACAAGCACATTGCACCAAACAGCAATGAAACAAACGACACCACCATGTCTAACAACTGCATTTAATAATATCTTTAGCAGTATATATTCAGACATTCGGTCCTTCCAACAAGAACAAATCAACTAGAATGCAAGCCAAGATTAGTTTACGACGAGATATATCGGCTTAGAAACAAAGCCAAGTGAAAATACTCCACCTAACAAAACTGAAACACATTTGTAATTCATAACTCCTAACCTCTGCTACTCTTCATGCTTGCCAATTATCTTCCTCTGCATCTCCCCTCGTTATCATGTAATCACCTCTGCCTGCAATAGAAAACAAAGGCCACAGCGGCCACAGCAACAATAACTCCTGTTGATCCCATTGCCACCAAGGGCCATTGAGCCTCCGATTCCTTCACATCAGAAATTATCTCCTTATCCGCAATTCCGTTGACAGATTCAATGGTCTTCTCTTTCAATATACAAATTGCCTTTTCTGCTTCCCCCACTTGCTTCTGCATGTGAACCATCTTCAATTCCATGGCTCTCACGTTCTCCTCTGATAGCCGCAATGCTTCTGCTGTATTCTTCTTCTCCTTCATACACTTCTGTAACTCTGCGCCATTCTTCGAGATCACAAACTCCAAATCCTCAACCTTCCTCTTCTGGCTAAGAACTTCTGCCTCTTTCTCTTCAATCTTCTCTCTCATCTGCTCCTTGACCCTTATTTTCTCACTCTTCAACTCACTCTCTCTCACTTCCAATACTCCAATTTTCCTCTCAAGTTCCTTAACATTCTTCTCACTTTCAGACTTGGCTTTCTTCAACTCCTGAACATCTTTCTCTAAAATCAGAAGCCTCCCCTCCTTCTCTTCCAAAGTTTTTCTCAGCGACATAGCTTCAGCATTAGCATCTTCACTTTCAGTCATTACTGATACCAAATCATGCTGGAGCCGTGAGACTTCCGTCTCAAGTTCAGCTGCCCTTGCGGCGATGGAATCCATAACATTCTTCCCTTCCTCCTCCACTTCAATCTCTATCTTCATCTTTCCTAGCCTCTCATTCAACTCCGCCTTATCCTTCTTCAATCCATCAATCTCCTCCACCATATTCTCAACTTTACCCTTAATTTCTTCATTTTCACGCAACAACTTAAGTTTCTCTTTCTCTAAAGCTTCAATTTTCTGCGTCAGTTCTGCTGCCTTGCTATCACTATCAAAAAACACCTCCTCCTCTTGATCATTGACTCCATAGTTCTCATCAGCCATGGCTAATCCTATAACATAAATCATTAAAAAAACACATAATTAGCCAACATTACCCACTAAGATCAACAAATATATAAGCACATACACTATTTTACAGTAGATAATAAATACTTCCTCCATCCCATAATAATTGTCCACCTCTCCATTTTTGGTGAAGGATAGGTTTGTTGAAATTAGGTTTTCCTCGTAACCTCCTTGTGTGCTCTTATTGTGACAAATAATGAACTTATTAAAGGCTACTATTCATAATTCATGCATAACTAACTAGCCAAAATAGAAAGTGTAAAATTATTTTGGGGCAAAATTTTGAGAGGAAGAAGACAATTAATTTAGGATGGATGGGGAATGATATAATATAAAAACACCAAAGAACCATCAGATATAAATTATTAAAAATTGAAAGAAAATAAAATTGATCATAACACATAAACACTCTGGTTGGATGCCAAGAAACTGTGTACAGAATTATGAAAATCTCAATCCAACAACTCACAAGTCAATCAAAATTGAGAATAAAAAACACATAAACAAGAGCACACGATATTGATTGTACAGTACGATCATCCTAGCCCTAACATAACAAAACAAGAGGGATCGTAACAGACAGTAACCAATTCTAAGCAACCAAACAGGCAATTATTCAAGATATAAATAAAGGACGAGAACGGAACCCTAAGCAATTGAATGGAAATGATGTTGTGTTCTTGATTTAGTGAAGCGGTTCCGATTAAAACATACTTTTTCTTCGATAACTTTCAATTTTCCTAGAAAATGTTGTGAAATGGAAAGCGATGAGAGAAAAGCCGTACCTTTGTGGAATTTTGAGAGTGCTGTGGTGTGCTCTGCTGGCGATTCGCTTAGGGTTTCACTGTGACTCTTTCGAAGGAGAAGCTTCGCTCTTTTTTGGTTCTTTTCGGGATAGAATGTGTCCGTAAATCGAATATCGTGACTTTTGAAGATCCAACGGTCGGTAGTGATTTGAACGGCACGTTATAAACCGTGTGGGACCCTATCTAGTGATTACGTGATCTGAGCCGTTGATTTCCACCTTCAAGCATCATTGCCACTCCTTTCCATTGTAACCAACTTTTAGGTTCACAAAATGGCAATTGAGTAATATTATTGATAAACATAAAAATATCAAATATTTCTACATTTTTAAAAGAGTAAATTAGTAAAATAAGTATCAGTCGACCGATATATCTCTATATCAGTTACAACTTAACCAAGTCAATGAGGTGATGACACTTCATTAAATTTTATTTATACCCATTCAAGTGAATTTGCGGGAGTGGAGCAACCCGCCCGAATCCATGATTTTAAATGAGGTGTCATCACTCTATTAGTGCAACATATATAAAATTATATCAGTC
>JAYMTK010003799.1:0-11836 GCA_036897405.1 Pelargonium myrrhifolium | reverse complement strand
CTAAACTACGTAGTTTTGAGTTTAAAAAATTAATAAGTTAAAATCATGGATCCGAAAAGAACCTGTGACGGCCGTTTTACTAAAATAACTTGTTTTATAAACAAACGGTGCATTTTGGGGTTATACGGCGAAAAGGACGTGCACTTGGGTCCCCTGTTTAGCTTTCGTGTCTTTGTCTGTTATGCACGTAATAACTTAGAAAAATTTGCAAACAAGAGTGGGTAAGCACAGTGTCACTGTCTACAATTTACCATATCCAAAATGTGAGCAAACTATTACAGCATTTTGATTTTACATTTCAATTTGATCTATAACAGAGCCTTGGTCTACACAGTTCCTACCCAATAGTAGATTTTACATTTGTTATAGTTTTTCTTCAGAAACTTGAACCCTAACATCAATGCACAGCTTCAATAGTCTCCACAAGTCTCTGGCTTCTTGTTACTTGGTTACATTTCAAGCCACCTTTACCTTTAGCCATAAAGTCTGAAACACCGATGAGACACCGCGCTGCATTTTTTGTATTAACCCAATATCATGTTTCTGCACGCCGGACAAAAGCCACTGGTAATCAGACAATGCAGCATCGGACAGCGGTTCCAAGAACTCGCACTTAGCCAGAATCTCGGGTGGTGGAACTCCGGCGACAAGGTTTGTATCCATCTTTGGCCTGCCTTTACTGAGCTCTTTAGGCGCTACAATTTGATTGCTTTCTAGGTATGAGGGAGATGCACCTGGAACTACTTCCTGCTTGAAAGGAAGCGCTCTTGCGGGTTGCAAGCAGAACTCTATCCATTGATGCACCAGTGGAGATGGTCCTCTAACTCTCCCGCCGATTTCTTCTGCTGTTTTCACTTTGGACGGAGCTGCAGGAATAGCCTGCAAGTACAAAACTTGTTTATCCGAGGAGATGTTATTAATCGTAACTGTAAAGGGACCGACTCAATTAAGAGCTTAAATTGATAGTTGGAAGCCCAAATATTAACTCTCCTTGATGCACTAGCTCATTATCGATTTTTACCTCAACTAAAAGCTTAAGTGGATAGTTGAAGACCCAATATTAACTTCATATTCTAGCAAGCTCCCTCGCGTGCAAGCCAATTATCATTATTGAATGCCCAATATTAATTTTACACTCCAACAGGTAACAAAGGATTCTTCTGTTAACTAAGCGTGGGGGCAAAATCGTAATTGTACTGTTCCTACCAAGTCCTTGAAAACTATGATTTCACCCCAACAGATGTCTGATATGTTCCATTTTTATGATTATTTAGGTAGCGTTTGGATTATTAGAATTTTTGTCCGGGAACGAGAACGAGATTCACATTCTTCATTATTTGAATAAGGACTTGTTCATGAGAATGGCTTTGGATTTGGAATCTCATTCCCATTCCAAAATTCTTAACCCAAATGCAACCTAAAACTATATAGAGAAACAAGTAATTGTGAAAGCAAGCCAACATGAATTTGGGCATACCCATAGATCTGCCCATAAGCTTGCTCCAGACTTGGGAACCATTACTGCAACATCGGACATGCGTTTGGCAGCAGGAACAACATCACTACTCCACCCAACGGCCACCCAGACATCTCCAACTCCAAATGCTTTCAGATAGTGTGTGCTATCAAATAGTCGAACCTACGTCACGCCAAAACAAAATAGAAGTAAATCATACGTAGTCCAACTTTCACGAGGTCAGAATAAGGTTTGTAGAAGCTACATGACGGATAATTCAACAATCAAAAGCTAACAGGATTTATTACCGTATTTACTATTTAGGAATTTGAGATTCTGTTCAAAGTTAACCTCTTTTGAAAATAATCCTTCGGAGAATGCTTACTCATATACAAGTCTACCAGTTTTTATTTCATTTATTATCAAGTGATCATCAGATGCAACAACCCATTGATCATCTCTAATCAAATACCTGATTTCTGAATGACGCAAGATTTTGCTGGACGGCATCCCTCCCACCGGCAACTTCCAACTGAATGTTACTTGTGTTGTAAGATGCCCCCATATACTTTAAAACTGCACCAATGACTTCTCTAGGACAATTAATCATTGCAATTTTCCCAGCAAGCGCAGGCTGCCACAAATCAGCCCAGTCCTGCAATGGCAATTTACTTCTAACATTATACACTACATAAATGGATGCATATAAACCTTTTGAATGCCATCATTTCTGTTAGTATGCTATATAGCTTTTGGCTTTATGCAGGAAAAAAATACAGAAATAGATTTTATAATGTGTATCAAGCAACAACATAATACATTTGACGAAGCTGTGAAACAATAGACTAATTTCAAAGAAATATTACCTCTATTGGGGCTAATTTATGCTTCTGAAGTTTACTTTTCTTGTACGCTATCACAATGCTGCCCCATCGATAAGGAGCAGCCCAGATTTTACCTTCTGGGTCAATTTCTCCTTCATGGTTCCTGCGTAAATATATCTGATACCTTTTTAGTGAGAGTAAAATTATATAGTAAATGCTATAGAAATAAGAACAGAAATATTAACAAACAGATACGGTACTTCCTAAATCAGATAAACACAGCATGACTCAAGGAGATAATATAATCAAAGTATAAAAAGTGTTTCACAAGCTAACTAATGGCTTTGAGTGCAATGGGAAACTCAAATATGTGTAAACATCAGTTCAGAGCAACGGGATTGGAGTATATCTTAAAAAGAGAAATTAAAATTTGTAAAATGTATGAAGCGTCTAAATACCCCCCTTGAATTAGCCAAATGCTAATTACACTACATACAAATTTTCAGTAGAAAGTACTTGTGAGGATGCAAATAACCAATTGTACTCTTACCTTCCATCGTTCACTTAACCCTTTGAACCATTCTTGGTCTTCTGCCTCTGGTATTGGTTCGATAATAGATTTTTTAATGCCTAAACTGAGCCATGAATCAGCAAAACTAACAACATCAGCGGCCGCAGCAGATTTAGGCTTCACAGCACCTTGGGTAAAAGGCATAGATAGATCAGAAAAGATGCCCTCAAGAGTTGCATCGAACTTAGAATGAAACCTCAATCTCTTTCCTTGAGATTGGATAAACTCCTGCATGCAAAACAACATAAAAATATCAGAAACTTGAGCAAACAGCAATGTTTAGGTAGCGTTTGAACTAGAAATTTGCTCAGAGTTGGGAATGGGAATGATAGTAAGGCTTCTTTACCATGAGATGCAAAAAAATTAATTCAAATGCTACCTTAAAATCTATTTATATTTCAAGGCAAATCCATCTAAGGCCCAATAAAGAAGATACGGGACCAATACCAAATTAGGAGAACTTGATAGAAAAGCATTTAATTTATGCGAAAAAGATAGTTAAGCCTATATATCAATTAAGACCACGATCACCCATTTGTACCAAGTTAGATCACATTAAAATGTACTAACTTGAAAGATCAATAGAAAGTAAAATAACAAGAAGAACCTTAATCCAAGAAGGCGGTACAGAAGCACGTAGCGCCACTAATCTGAAATGGGCAGTCAAAGGATAAACTTTAGTTTTCCAACCTTCAAAGGCTGCTCTGGACTCTTCATCCTTAAATTCCAATACATCATCACTGGTTTCACCAGCTGCTGTATTTGCCAAAAAAAGAATTGTCAATAACACCACCAAACAAAGATAATTTTGACTACAGACATGCATTCTGAATCATCAGTCCAAAATCCAAATTAGTATTTGAAGAAGCCGATTTGAAACTTGACATGTAGGTTGAGTTTTAGATGAAATGTTTTTGCATTACTTGGACTGCCATTTTTCTAGATGCAGTTCTTATCCAACTTCAAACCTTTTCAGATTCCAGACACCAGAATTTGGATTTTTCTTCTTCTTCTTCTTTCTCCTTCCAATTTAGCTAGCTACGACTATAAATTTTTCTTCATCCTCGTAATCATCACCTTCTTCTTCTTTCCAAACTTTTTCTCAAGCATGACCAGCTAGCCTAAAACTACAACTACAGCATACAAAAGTAAAGCTAATTAAGCAACAATCAGTAACAAGCAACTCAAATTACCTTGAATTTTCCGCTTCTCGTCTGATTCTTCCTCATTCTCTCCCTCCTGAGGCGCAGTAACAGCAAGAGCAGCAGGAACTACGTGTGCGCCGCGAAAGCCAAAACCGAATCCGAATGCTGCAATAAAGATCACGGCAGAAGAGGCCGCGATTCGGAGAAGAAGAGAACAGGACGGAGGCGATTTGGTGCCAAATTCATCGGAACGGGGGAGAGGTTCGCCGGAGGAGGCTGCCGGAGTGATGAGAGTGCGATTTCCGGAGAATCGGAGAGTGTGATTCGCAGGAAATTTGCGAGCAGGTAAGGTAGTGGAGTTAGGGTTTGGAAGATTGTGACGGTGAAGATGGTTGGATTTGGATTGTTGAAGTGAGAGTGAGAGACGACATGAAGCGGATAGGGTCATCTCCGGGCTCCAGCTGAGGCAGTTTGGTTCTGCTGAATTGTGCGTTATTGACTTCACATCTCAGAGACAAATGAGTTGTTGGGCTTGGGCTTGGGCTTTGTTGAAGCCCAATGAAAAATTAGGAGCAATGGCTCATACAAAAAGCCCAATATTCTTATCATGATCGGATTTCAGGTTTTACTATTAAAATGTGTTGAAAAGTACGAATTTGTCAAACCGATCCAATTTTTTACAAGATCAATATGACCCGACCCAAAAGTTGATGGGGTCGAGCAAATATCGGGTTAAATTGCGAGTGCCCTCAAATTCAAGTTTAAAACGTCAAATCTATCTTATATTACCGATAAACAATAAAATTTTGTATTTTAGACATTGTTCACTACTTGACCAAAATTGGTCCAGTAGCTTTTGGCCCTCCACTGGAAACTCTACTAGTGCTACAAATCGTTCCTCCTCTGGTAAGTTGCATTTTGTCAAACAACCTACATCCTAGTTAGACAAAAACAACTTACTGAAAATTCTATGTGGCACCTCCGGTAAGTAGGATGTAGAAAAAACAAACAAGCACTAAGGTTACTTCTAACCACGTGGTCGACCCTCTTCGTTGTGTTTATTTTGCATCAGCGTGATCTGTGCTACTCTCTACATCTCAAAATGTTTTTTTGTTGTTGATCAGCATGCGTACTAACACCGAGCCTTGAATCTCGTCCACTTATCTTACTGAGTGATCGTGAAATTGATTATTATTGTATATTGCTCTTGTATCTTCTTGAGTATGTGAACAACAAACTCAACAGATACCAACTAAATTATTAAAATGATATTACTAGCCATTGATCCCCTCATTCTTTTAGATAGAATGAGTATCAAACTTCATTAATCATTGTTACATTTGGCCATTTGACCTCACAATTGCCTCCATAAATCCTCCTACAACATCAAGCTCTGTTGGATCAAACGGTTGAAATGCTTTGAAAATCCTCGGACATCTTGGGTTCGAGTCTACATGATGACAGTACCTATTACTGATAAAAATAAACAAAAAGTACAGCGATCTCATACTAACAACAAGAGATTTTTTTTCACTTTTTCAGGTCTAAGTCAACTAATTTATCCTCTACTTTCACAAAATAAGAAAGTGAACCATTATTCTCCAACAACAAGTCTTATAATCATTCACATTTACTGCCTAAACAAGTGAATACATTACAATGAATAATACACACTATAAAAACAAATGTACTCCTTGTACAATATACCACACCAGCATAAGAACTTGCATCTAAGGAACATAAATTATGTACCTAATTATTACAATGAATACATATTTATAGCTATAGATAACAAAACATATACAAATCTAATCGGTTACCGATTACGAGTAGCTATCATGGTGTAGAGCTACCATCCTTTATCTTGGTCGCCGGTGCTTTCTCCTGCCTTTCTATGTATGCCGAGGGAAACCAACCGGCATTCCCTTTGCATTCTCCTTCGGACCATCCATTAGGCGCCACCTAATAAACAAGAAAATAACTGAATTCGGTAAATTGAACTCCAAAATATGAGATGCTTATATTAGATATGGCTTCGATACTTGAATGCTCCGGTTTTGCAAGGGTCATGTTGTTTTGGATCAAAGGTTTGATAGAGGTGCGGATATTGGTAGTCTGTACAAGATTCATACATAACAAACAATTTTCTTTTCTGATTGTTCCTTTTTAATGTCCATACATAAATATGTCCGACACTTGAGTTCTGAAACTAAAGCATCGCGAGTTTTAGAAGGAACAGACCAACAGTTAAGAAAGTAAGTACCTGGCGTACCACCACATAATCGTCAATTGATAGACTCAACTCCCCGTCCGCTTGAGCATCGAATGGGTGTATGACCTAAAGGGTAAAAGGGGAAATAATCAAGATTGCAAACTAATAAAGACATTACCAGCTCGGAAAGAAATGTATCAAAAGAAGGAAGCGTTCGGATTAGAATTTTGGAAAAACTATCGAAATGATCATTAAGCTATCAAGATATCTGAACAATTTGGTCCCGAACTAATTTTATACCAAAACGGTTCCCCAACTTTTGAAAAACAACAAAAATGGTCCCCCGTGTGATGTTCACTTCGGGGACTATTTTGGCCGGCTTTCAATAGTTGCGGGACCATTTTGGCATAAAATTAGCTCATGAACCAAATTGGTCATGTCCTCGTAGGTCAGAGACTGACTTTTTGGTCATGAGAATCACTTAGGAACGCGAATCACATTCTTGATTCTCATTCCCATTTCGAATTTTTTTTAACCCAAACGCTACCCGAGTGAAAATGGCAATGCAGCTTTGAAGCAAAGCACTCGATCAAGAAATGCAAGAGTCCTCAGAACTGATCTACAATTTTGAACAAAACTATATATACAGTAACATCAGATCGGCTGCGAGTGGCCTTACTTTTGCAATGAAGTACGTGTTATTTGGATTAGCATGTCCATGAACATCAAATCCATTCAAATTTTCATCCTTGTGCGGAGACGGATTGTGCACATCTCCGTCCATGGCCATTGAGTGCAATGAATACTCGTTCGATTGTTTCTCCTGATTCATCTAACACCACAAACAAAGTTGACTAAGACCGACAAAAGATTTCCCATACAACTCAACAGGAACTTAGAGCATAAGAGTCTCACCAAATGTGATGCTCTTTAGTGTCATACCTCAGCGTGCAGTTTCTCTAGAATATCGAGAACACTTCGATGATAAGATCGCTCAGCATCCACCTACACAATGGTTTCGTTTTAGTTCCAACAACAACAGAACTTTGAACAAAGGTTTGTGTGGATGAAAAGTTAGATTGAAACAATGCATCATTGAGGTAGCGAATTTTTGTTCAAGAATGAGCATCAAGAACGGAAATAGGAATCATGAAAAGTTAATTTTTGTTCGAGAACGGCTAGAACGGGAATTTGAAAAATGGAAAATATATAATAATTAGCTATACCATTGTACAAAGCCGTTGAAAAGTGATTTGTTGTTGTTGCTCCTCTACTGACAGCATAGCGGCAGTTGCTTCTTTCCCGAGAGCCCTCATTGAAGATTTAAGGTCGGTCAATCTAGCTTCTGCATTTTGAAGCCTCATGTAACTCTCTACAGAAATATCAGAATCCCGGGACTTTGTCCGGCGCCTCAATACATCAGCCGCCTGATGAGAGAAAATATATATCAGTATGAAAATACTTCGCATCTTTCACCATCATATAAACCGAGAATCCGAGACGTTGGATCATGCATTACCTGAGCATCTACCTCTTGACGGATTTGGTCATAACGGTGAGTCAACTGACGAGCATCCTCCAAAGGAGCTCCCTTTATTAGTACCCGCAATGGCTCAGAAACCTACAAATTTAAGCTTGTAGCAAAATTAGGAACACGTGTTTTTTCAATATACATTGAACTTTCTGCAACTGAAAGTATATACACGTAACTTAAAAAATTTGTACGTTCCACAAAATAACGTGCTACAAAGTATATAGTACAAAAGATAAATTCACGAGTATTAGGTACATGAAAGTAATCACAAACCAACCTGACTGCCGAGTATCTCAAGCAACATTTCCATCTCTTTTTCAATTGAACTACGCGACTCGCCAAAATGAATAGCGGCCCTTGCAAGAGGGAAATTATTCTTTTGATTCTCGACTCCATATTTGCAACAATCTTCAGCCATCTTTTTTACTGTCATATATATAATATTAAAACGAAAGATCACGTACCGACCATCAATGTATTAACCCAATGCAAGAGAGAAACAAAACACTACTCACCGATCTCCAATTGCTTTGAGCTTGTGGAAATAAAACCTTCAACACCACGAACAACATTCCTTTGAAAATGCTGTGTAACATAATAGTATTTTTAAACTGTGTTAAGATTAAACAATTGTGGATGCATTAGGTGACGTGGAAATATCATTACACAATTTCACAAATCAGAAGAAACCTCGAGATTATCGGAGAAATGCAAAGAAAATGTACCTTAGCAGCTCTCGTGGAATTGTATAGATTTTGAAGCTGTTTGTGACACTGAACTTCATCTTCGTCAATCATCACGGCTTCATTGCCAAAATGTCCCAATTGTTTCAAAACCGCCTGTTAAACAACAAACAAAGCCCAATTCTAAACTATAAATTGTGAAGAAAAAGATTCCTACCGAGTTTATTGATGACTTGGTCGAATCACAATGCGACAAGTGTACAGTTTATCTCATAAATCAGTGCTCTATATATCAGATTGTTATTCATTTAAACTTAGAGAATCTACAGTACTAATTATTTTCTTTCTTGTTCAAGCTTAAAAACAGCAAACTTGAAACAAAAAACCCAACAAAATCTTAAAATCCAATTAAAATAAAACCCATAAAATTAGTAAATTCATGTACACACATGACATATCTTGAGCTTGGGAATTAGAAAAGCATTGCAATACAAAAATTAAATTAAATTAAGTCCTAATTTGTTATATCGTGTATCAAGAACAACTTAAATTAGCAAACTTTTGAACCAAAAACCTAACAAAATCTCAAAATTTCAATTGAACAAAAACCCATAAAATTAGTAAAACAAATAACCAAAATTAAAAGTACAAACTTGCTGTTGCTTAGCAACTTGTTCTCTGAGCTTGCTGGCTTGCTTCCGTATAGCCTCCATATAGCATCAATTTTGCTTCTCAGACACTGAAATTAGCAATAAATCTAATCAAAACCTTCTATTTTCCTCTGTTTGGTTTCCAAGAAAATGAAATAGAAAATGTTAAAGGAGGGAACTTTATGAACTGAAATCACCTGAAAATGGAAAATTAAAGCAGAGATCTTGTTGAGTCGAGCTGGGAGTTACAAAAAGCAAGAAGATTCCATTAGGATTTTTAGAGGTAACAGAAGAGAAGTGAAGAGAAGAGAAAGACCCAAAAATGAACGAGAGGAGTTGGTGATAATTTACGAAAAGTGCCATTGAGAAACAGTGACAGATAGTGAGAGTCAGTGGAGAGACAGTGAAAATGAGAAGTGTTTTGTCGGAAAGAGAAGCACAAGTGACCAATGGGATCAAAGACTATTTGACAACTCAACTCAACATTTGCACATGTCAATAGTGACACTTGTTAAATTTTGTTTTTTTATTTTTTAACATTAGAGATAGCAATCTCGAGATCGGGTTGGATCGAAAACACTTAATATTCTCAGTTTGAAAGAATTTTGGATTCATTTGAATTTCATGTTGCAATAATTTTTTTTACATGTAACATGGTGTTTCAAGTGAATTTGTTCGATCTTACCCGTTAATCTTTGAAAAATAAACTTGCTCCGACTTGACTCAAGAATTAGTCTCGTCCATTCTAGGTGTTTTGGACCGAATATTTACAAGCCGGATTTTTAATGGAAAATTCAAAACAAAAATTAATCGAGTTTATTTTATACAACTCAAATTGCAAAAATACAAGTCAAACTTTGGAAGAGAAAGGGAGATGGGGAGGACCTAGGCTAGAGCTAGCAAAAAATAGGTTCAGGTCGGGTAGGGTCGGTTAGAGTTGAAACACTCTAATCCTAACCCTAACCCGACCCTATAGAATATTTGGGTAGGGTCCGGTTAGGGTTGAAATACCCTAACCCTAACCCGACTCTATAAAATCTTCGGGTAGGGTCGGGTTAGGGTTGAAACACCCTAACCCTAACCCGACCCTATAAAATCTTCGGGTTGGGGTCGCCGATCTCGGTCCCTTGAAGCCGCGGGTCACAAGTCAAAAGGTCAACTAATTGGAAATTTGGAATCAACTCAACATCTCCGTGTACAAATACTATTTGCATCAATGAGTGAATATTGATCTGTGCATGCAGTAATTAAATACATAGGATTTTACTTTACTTGTTGCTCTGTGGGATATATATCATCTCGCTCCAAGGTACGTAACTGAATTTACATTATTGTTTCTTTTATATATAATGAAAATCTGATTCATCCTTACTTGACCTAATTAATAGAAATATTGTTACGGGACAAAAGAAACCATAGATGGAAAGAGGAAATTCTGAGGATGATAAGGTAACTTATTTCAATTAGGTATGTATATATCAACATGCATGATTTGATGAAATTAGTATCTTTAACTAATTTGTTTGTATGAATTTATTCAGAAATTGAGTAATGGTGGTATTGAGAAGAAAAGAAAAAGAGATTACATCAGTGATCTTCCGGATGATGTTTTGCGCACCATAATATCTTCAAGCTCTATGAGTATGAGAGATGCTGTTAGGGCTCGTTGTTTATCTTCCCGATGGAAACACCTCTGTGCATCACATGGATCTCACCTTTACTTTAATTGGAATGCCATGTTTTCTACTCCACCTTTTACTAGAAATAATAGAGGTGATTATTGTAGGTATTGTAGTTTTGATCAAAACTCCGATTGGGACCCAAACTATATCTACAAGGACAAAAATAGATTTGTGAAAGGAGTGAGTCGAGTCTTAGAGATGTACAAGGGGGGTTCTCAAGGTATAATCGAGAGCTTTACTCTTGATTTTTGCCTTCAAAATGAGTATAGAAGTGACATTAATGAATGGGTCAATTTTGTAATCAACAAGGGTGTCAAGAGGATGGTGCTTAAGCTTTCCTGCCACGACTTCCCTGCTATACAAATCAATGAAGAAAACATCGCCTTAGAGTATTTAGAACTGCAGAATTGCATCCTTTCCCTAAACCCGAGCTCCCACTTCACCTCCTTAACCTTTCTTTCGAATGACGAGATCTGTTTTAATTCAAGACCAACTGCTCACATTTTCTCGCTGTTGTTTGAAGATCAAAGCTTTGGTTTTTAGTGATTGCAAACTTTATGTCAAGCCACATATTTTCAATGAGTTCTTATGTTTAGAAACATTGGTATTACACTGTTGTGATGAGATACAAAGAATTGAACTTGCAGGTGCAAATCTCAACACTTTTTATTTTTGTGGCAAATTAGATGTCTTATCTTTCTCTAGAGTTCCGAATTTATGGAGGGTCTACTTGAGACTTGGAAGGGGCGGCCTTCAGCATGAGATAGGTGTTAAATTCATATTCAGTGAACTTGCCAAAAATCTTAGCATTGCAACAAAGTTTTTGTCTATACATGTTATGACAGCGCCCTCAGTTCCTTCAGAATTAGGCACCACCTTCAAGATTAAGCAACTTGCTCTGTGTTTCAGGCAAAGAATGATGAATTTCAACATGCTAAAAGTGATTGACATTCTAAGAGCATTCCCAATCCTGCAACAATTTTTACTCGAGGTGAGTGAGAGTCCTCACATTTAAGCTAGCATTTGAAAATGAGAATGAGATTCTAATTAAACGGTACTTAAAAAAAACTTTTGCACTT
>JAYMTK010003798.1:0-11839 GCA_036897405.1 Pelargonium myrrhifolium | reverse complement strand
GCTTGAAGCAATGAGAATGATCCAAATTATTAAACTTTATGAGGTGGCAATTCCTAGTGCATCCTCACCAAGTTTAACACATATATATGTAGATTTTGTTGATAGTTACTGACATATGTTTGTAAGTGTATCAAACATACATTCTAACACACTTGTGCCAATACTTTCACTTTTATCAAAATATTTTTCAAATAACAAATTAAAAATCGTTTCTTAACAATCTCTGTTACCATATAAAATTTCTTGACCACAAGAAAATGATTGACTAGATTAAGTGATTGGACTCATCATAACAAAACAAAAGACAAAGTAGGCAGATCCTTACATGCACCTTATACACATGCATTATATGTCACGTGTCCGCACACTATCGGATAAGAGAGAGGTTGACCCACAAACTGACCCCCTCGCATGCATAATAGATTGAGTATGTATGATGAGATTACTGGCCACGTCGCATATATGTACAAGAGGCGCGTATGAAAATCCTATCCGAAAAATAAAATTTTCAATTTTGCTAAGGATATATCTCAAAATTTTGAGGAATTGATAGTACTTTTGCAAGCTTTATGACAGAAGCCAAGGTGCTTTATATTTATAAAGCTAGTGTAGTGCAGCTTTTTATTTTATTTATTTATTTATTTTTCATAATTAAAAAATTCAAAAACAATGAAAACAGAACAAATTCCCTCCCAAATGATTGGGCACGAGGGCTGATTCACTACAAAACCCGTAGAGAGCCAAAAAAAAAATCTCAAAGCAACAGAACAGAAGAGCACCACCCGCCCCGCCAAAAAAGCGTGAGCCAGCCTCGCTGTCTGACAGTTTCGCTCCCTCGAAAATGCATATCTCGTGCCTTTTCTCCTTCTCTGTTCTATATAAGAAAATCTTACCCTTCTCTTCCTTTCTTTTCTAGAAGAAAATCTCCAGACTCCTCTTCTTCACCTCTCTCAGTTCTGTGGTAATCAAGCCCCGTTGTCGTGTTCGTCGGAGCTCGAGTTTAAGATCGTACGGTACGGTCACCAGCGCGACGTTCCGGTTAGACTTATCTTTCCCATCGGTTTTGCTTTTTCTTTCACGTGGATATGCATAATTTTGTTCTGTTTCTCTATCTTTGTGAATCTTTGGACTGGAGTTGAGTTCTTTGCAAAATTTATCTCTGCTCTGGTCTCTGTATCGGTTGTTTTTATGTGATAGAAAAGTATAAAATCCGATTGAATGACTTGTGTTTTGTTTGAACTGAAGTAGCGTTGATAGCAAAAATTGTGTCGGTTTTGCTTATTCGTTCGCGTGGATATGAATATGTGTACTGATTGTTCCTGTCATTGATTGTGTTTGTAGTTGCGTTTATAGCAAAATTTAGCTCTGTTTAATCTTTGTGAACTGTGAAATGATTGATCGGATGGAATGTTTTATGTGGAAAATGGATGTATAATTATCTTTGGACTGGAGTTGCGTTCATTGCAAAATTTCTCTGCGCTCTGGTCTCTGTATCGGTTGTTTTTTTCTTGTGATAAAAAAGTATGAAATCCGATTGAATGACTTGTGTTTTGTTTGAACTGAAGTAGCGTCGATAGCAAAAATTGTGTCGGTTTTGGGATATTAGCAATATCTGTTAGATTTTATATGCACATAATTGTATAGATATATACACTAATTTCCTTCCTCGCAATTGATTTGACTGAATCTTCCATGTTAGCTTGAATGCGGTGTTGATTTGGTTGAAGTTGTTTTAATAGAAAAAATTGCCTCTGCTTTGCCATCTCTATAGCTGTATGCCTATATATATCAATTGTACGTGGCTGAGTCTTTACTTTGAATTCAGTATGTTGTCTGGTTTGAAGTTGGTTGCATTTCTGAATTTAACCAGCTTTGGCTGTGTGTAAGTAAATTAGAGTTGAATATTGAACACTATTCTGATTAAGTAGTGGATTTCAGTTCATGTTCTATTGATTGACTGAAACAATATAATGATCATGAAATTTTGGAAGTTTTTCCAAGTTTTGGTGACAAGTAGTTCCTCTAGTGGCAGACTTGTGTTATATCCAATAGGGGCACAAGTACCATAGGTGAGAGGGGGTGATTGTGATTGGCTAGGCCACCCTTACTTGAATATGGATTTCATGATTTAGGTAGCAGTTGCTTTCATCTCCAGATGATCATGTCAACTCATTTCCCCCTCACCTGATTTTTAATGCATTGAGGATATGTTAGGATATTATCTCATTCAGATACCATACTGTAATAGGCACATTTAGAGCCCCCCTTGAATTACAAGTATCCCTGAATAGTAACTAACCTTCCAAAAGGCTTTAGGAACAAAAATATGGTGTGCACTTTTCAGTTTAGCAATTACATGTTTAAGTCGTAGGATGTGGTGTTGACAGAGTTTAACGGAGTTGTTCATTGCAGCATTGCTTCGTGGTTGATTAGTTAGTTAAAGAAAG
This sequence comes from Pelargonium myrrhifolium, assembly GCA_036897405.1. Taxonomy (NCBI): domain Eukaryota; kingdom Viridiplantae; phylum Streptophyta; class Magnoliopsida; order Geraniales; family Geraniaceae; genus Pelargonium; species Pelargonium myrrhifolium. The sequence goes on along the minus strand of JAYMTK010003798.1, from coordinate 9,392 downwards.
AAACAAAATTGGTCCTAGGTACGACTTTCTTCTGTTTAATGATTGAAGGACACAGATAATTTAGGTGATGAATGGATATTTATGGTATGCTTGTCATGGAAATGAAAATTACCATTGCAAAATGAATGTTGTGCTCAAGGTTGTAAGTTATGGAGCATATATCTCAGCAACTGTTACTAGAACGGTAGGAAAAATAGAGGTTGAGGACAATACCAGCAAATTGTGGAAAGTAATAGTTTTCGTGAAGCTGAAGAAAGTTCTCCTTATCTAGATAAATTGAGAGCTTCAATGCTGTAGTTTTATACCTTTGTGGAATGTCGGGGGCAGGGCGGGCACAAATGGAAGAGGATTAAGACAATTGACAATTGACACTAGAATCTTAAGATCATAATACAATAACGCAGAAAATCTGTTCCAAATAGATTAATTTGTTTGGTTTCGAATACAACCTTTTATGGGCAGAATCAACTTCAAGAATGAAGAATGAGGAAAAAGATCAAGGAGAGAATTTCTATAGTGCAGACAGAATCCAAAGAAATTACCAAATTGTTGGCATGCTTGTAAATTTTCCAAGTAGTACGGATTGTCTGGCTAGTGGCTACCTGGCCATAAGAAACCTGCCAATTAGGTGCTATTTGTTGTTTAGAATCAAAACACAGGGCTATAGTTTTACATTTTGACCTAAAGAAGGCTCCTGAATTTATGATTAGTTGGTGGAAGTTGAAGGAGAAAATTCAAATAAATTTTAAATGGAGGATAGCCAAGGAAGCTAGATGAGATGTAGTTGAGGACGCTAGTGCCATGTGAGGACAAATGGAAACTTGCATGCGGAAGGTAGCTAAATAAGTTCTTGGAGAATTTAGAGGGTGTGACCTTAGAGTAGGAAACTTGGTGGTGGAATGAGATGGTGCTTAATAGTTAATTCCATTATGGAAGAGAGATTATATTTATTAGGATAGTATTGTATCAATGATCAGACGACGTCCTCAATATATACGTTGTTTGTAGATAATACTATTTTATTTTATAATAGTGTGTAGAATATGAGTGATTTCGAAGATGATGAGAGACTTGAGAATTAAAATATCTAAAATAAGTATAACCAAAAGATAACTTAAATCTATATTTCATATATAAAGATTGAGATATTGAAGCGGAGATTAGAAATAGGATAAGAGTAAAGTGGTTGAAGTGGATGAGGGCTCTAAGAGTTCTTGTGATAGTATTGCTTCTAAAGTTGAAAGAAAACTTCTATAAGTTAGCTATACGGCCAACTATGCTACATGACATTGAATGGTGAGGCCCAAAGAGGTTACAAAGTGATCATAAGATGACGGTAGCAAATACGGGAATGCTTAGATGGACGTGACGTAACTTTAGGAATAAAAATGAGTTTATTTGAAGAAAAATTAGAATGGCATCTATTGAAGATGGAATGCGAGAGAATCGTTTAAAGTGACTTGGACATGTAAAGTGTAGAGAGAGTTATGACCACTTGAGGAAAATTGATAGAATGCGAAAGAGAAATTAGAAGGGGTAAGATGTATGAATTATAGACCAAAGTTAAACATGAAAAGAACTAGTGAACAAAGATGTGATAACACTTGACTTGATAAAAAAGAGTTGGGGAAGAGATTAAAATTAGAAGATTCTAAAGAATTTTTGTAAAAGATTTATGTAAACTAACCTGGGTACTATTTGAAAAATGATTTAACTTATTGTAGTAGAAGTGAAGCAATCAATAGATAGATAAACGGTTATTGATAACTAGAATCATCTCATCAGGTGATCTTGCTGAGGAGCCGATATCTTTAGGGACCCACAATGATGTGGGTACCCAAACCTTCCTTTCCTGCATGCGTGACAAATTTTATGATTTACTGGTTACTGCGTATCTCCCTGGATAGCGTGTAGCCTTCACAGCTCTACCAGCACCACTCTCCCACACCACAGTACTATTAATAATACCAACAGCAACTCCACTTGCCTTCATATTGCAGAGAAAAGAAAAAAAAAAAAGGCTGCATGCAAGTCTTTTGACTCTTTTCTGTCTATGTTCTGGATCTGTTTGTTTCATTTAACATGTGACATGGTCCTTTCTCTTCTTTAAAAATATATGCAAATAGATAATTCTATTTCTATACCATTGGCATTGTGGAGGATACAAATTTTTTTCAACCCCTGTTAGTAAAGGTTAGTAATGTGAAAATATTATGATTTTTTTGTTGTTCTTTAATATTTATTTTATTTGGTCTCAAACTTAGCCTTATGGCAATTTGGCATTGTTTTGTGCAGAACATTTCTTTCATTTTTCTGGATCTATTATTTTCCAAAATTCACTTAACAACTGTCTTGTGTTTGGCACTACTCATCTGACTGTGAGTAATTGGTTGAAAACTGTAACAACTTACTCCTAGTTAATGGCTTGTTTGAGTAATTGGCTGTTGTTTTTTGTCAGTGCTGGATTATGTCATTTTAGTCATTTAACTGGTTGCTACATGTAGTTTGTAATATTTCCTTAGAAGACAAAATTTAGGGATATGTTATGAAGATTACAGAAGAATTCCTAAACTCTCGGTGGGCTATCTGGAAATAACTAATATGAACATAACAGGTCAATTTTTAGACAAATAAATTAGTAGTTATATAGAACTTTTCATAAATTGATTATACCAAATTACCAATCAATTGAACATTTATCTACGGTGCATTTGTTAAAGAGAAATACAGTACGAGCTTACTTGTCAATTGTCACTTGTGTCATGCGTGTTACTTGCCCTTGACAAACAATACCTATGAAGAAATATCTTGTAGTATGGTTTAACTTCCGTTAAATTATGGACACAAATGATAAGATGAAGCAATTAAAAATCAATGACGATTGGGCAAATTAAAAATTTGAGAGAGCTAAAATCAATAGAATTCGGGTGGAGTGCCCACAATTTCAGTGTCATACTTTGATTAACTTAAAGTAGTCTCATCTGTTATTGTTTAACCGGGTTTTATTTTCTTGTCTAATAGAGCTATTATTTAATATTGATTTCATTTAATCCATCATTTTCTTATTTAAGTGGATTGGCCTGCTCAAGTCTTGTCCCTTTCCCTGTCCCCACCTCAAAATTTATTTATTTATTCCTAAAAATCAACTCCCATTTGGGACCAGAATCGGTACGGAACAAATTGCTATCCGTTTAAGTTAGTTCCCATGACATTTTTTTGCATCCATCCATTTTTTTCTCGCTTTCTTTTCTGGGTTGGATTGGAGGTTACAGTTGGATTATTTGTACGAGATGCAGAGACTGATACTGTATTGGCTGCAGCTCAAAAGGTGAGCTAGCAGTAGATGAACTCTTTTCACATGTCTGTCTCTCACTCAACGTTAATTTTTTGGGTATAGTTTCTAATATTTTGGGGGATACTGTTGTGTTGCGTAAACACCGGTGGCGGCTTGAAAGTGATTTTATGTTTTCTCCTCTTATTTGATAGGTAACACTTTTTATTTTAACATAAATCTTTGGTCTTACCTGCATGGCTGTGGGCTTTATGTATCCTATAAAGCTTACACGAGGATTCTGTTGCTCCCTGTCCTTCTCTCTCACCATGATGATAATCTTCTGCCACCGGGAATCTGGAGTTTCCTACTATCTTCCCTCCTCCTTATTTAACTGCTTTTCCACTATAACCCATCACAAAAGATTGACTTTACTTCAATCAAAGATACAGATTCTCTGACCAGCCTTGTATAGAGGATCGTAAATTGTTTGTTGACTGTAGTTTCAAGGGCTGGCTCTGTTGCTTGACTGTTTCTCTGAGGTGGGTTTTGATGCATATCTTGTTTTGTGATTTTTTTTGCTGATCAACTATCCCTCCAGATGCTGCAGTGACAAAATACTGTAAGACTTGGTTGTTTATTGTGTCTTATTACTCAAACCTTGTGTATTAATGTCTTGGTTGTTCATATGCGTGATACGTATTTCAGAACTATGGATGCCTTTTCATATGAATGTGGCATCTGGGTTGGTTAAAATTATAGCTTCAAATATCTTCAACATTATGGCAGACCCCATTTTCTTGCCTCTTGCAAATTGTGGATCCTATTATCTGTACTATCTTTTCCTAGCTGCTTCCTGTCATTTTATTTTTATGATCTATTTGCTGTTTTTGCGATAGAGTCTTATTGTTTGATTTGAGCATTCCATAGGAAATTATACAGCAGTAGAAATGCTCATAACTCCATTTAAAAGAAATGGTTTATAGTTTTCCTTGTACATAAATCAGGAAGATTCAGAAGTTAATTTGCTTTATGCAAAATGTAGGACTTACAATTATCTGGGGAGACCCAGAGGACATAACTTGGTGTTGAAGCGTGGACTGTAGAGTGAACATATGCCTGGGAATAAGTATAATGGTAATTCCACCCACATCCCAAGTCGTGTTGAACGGCTATTAAGAGAAAGAGAGCTAAGAAAAAGTAGCAGGGCTTCTCAAGCGAATGATTCCCCTGATGGTAGTAGGGGCACTGAACTATTCGAGCAAGACCTGCGCTCAAGAGAAGTTGATAACTTGGCTTATGTTGAACAATTCTTGGAAGGGGCTGAAGCTGCAAGGGGTGCTGAGGGATATGAAAGGCAAGAAGGAAGACCTTTCAGGCAACGACTGTTGGTGGTGGCTAACAGGCTGCCGGTCTCTGCAATTAGGAGAGGTGAAGACTCGTGGTCCTTGGAGATGAGTGCTGGGGGTCTAGTCAGTGCTCTGCTTGGTAAGTTATATCTGAAGTTCGCTCATTAGAAATTCTTTGCCCATCTTATCATGTCAGTGTCCACTTGTTTATTCCATTTTAATCATGAAACATAAGAGGAGTCTTGATTTCAGACTACAATTATGTACCATATTGCATCATTTCATACTTTCACCACTAATGAGGACCATAACGAATTTTCAATATTTTTTATGTAGGTGTGAAGGAGTTTGAGGCTAGGTGGATTGGCTGGGCTGGTGTAAACGTTCCTGATGAAGTTGGGCAGAAGGCGCTTACCAAAGCTTTGGCTGAAAAGGCATAGAATTTCTATATCTTAGTAAAAAAAAATTCCTTTTCATATTTGTACCCATTTGCCTTACACATAGTGCTTTATATTGCAGAGGTGTATTCCAGTATTTCTGGATGAAGAGATTGTCCATCAGTACTATAATGGCTATTGCAACAACATTTTATGGCCTCTTTTCCACTACCTTGGACTTCCACAGGAAGATCGCCTTGCCACTACAAGAAGTTTCCAGTCTCAGTTTGATGCATATAAGAAGGCAAATCAAATGTTTGCTGATGTTGTAAATGAGCATTATGAAGAGGGTGATGTTGTATGGTGCCATGATTACCATCTGATGTTTCTCCCCAAATGCTTAAAGGAATACAACAGTGAAATGAAAGTTGGTTGGTTTCTTCACACACCCTTCCCTTCATCTGAAATTCATAGAACACTGCCATCTCGATCAGAGCTGTTGCGTTCTGTTCTTGCTGCCGATCTTGTTGGGTGAGTATTTGATCTATAATTCAGTTACTTTAAGTTAATTCTTATGGGATTTTTCCCTTGATATGGACTTTTTGCAAGATTCTGTCCAAAAAATACTGCTTTTGATACCTGCCTCAAATAAATCTCCTTTTTAACCTGATATGCTTTCTTATTCATGTAAGTAGCTATGTGTAATTTTATGTTAGAACCGAGTCTTAGTACATAGTAATTTCAGGGTATGGCAAGAGGAATAGATACCACTACGTTTGTTGGTCCAATGTGGTTGTAAATTTGAAAGAGAACAATACTTTCAGTAATAACTTTTGGTGTATTATTCTTTAACTTCATTTCATATTTTCCTAGGCTCTCAATGATTTGTGGATATGAAAAACAAGTTTTGTGTATGAACATGGAAAGATAGTTCAAAGTCTAGCTGTTCGCGATGGATGCGCATGAAGTGTTGTAAATTTACAAAAATAAATAGCCCTCGTCTTTCTTTGAGAAATGCCTTTTATATGATCAATGCTGATATTAGTGGTCTATGATGAAAGTATCCAACGTACCCATCACCTGTTAAGTTTTCTGGCTACAGTGCCATTTGCTAAATTTGGTTTTCTGTTTTTGGAACCAGTCTCTTGTTAACACTTTTTGTTGCGACAACTGTCTTTGCTGATTATTCCGGCCAAACATTTAAGAGTTGTCCTTTGGTTTCCAGTTTTCACACCTATGACTACGCGAGGCATTTTGTTAGTGCGTGTACTCGTATTCTTGGACTTGAGGGTACACCAGAAGGAGTTGAAGATCAAGGAAGGCTGACTCGAGTAGCTGCGGTATTTTTCCTTGAATTGTTTATTTTATGACTTGAGGGTACTCCAATATTTGCATTGCACTATCTGTCATCATAACAAGAATAGAATATGCTCCATAATGAACAGAACTGGCATTAATAGTTGACCTGTTTTGTTTCTGTATTCAGTTTCCTATTGGGATAGACTCTGAACGGTTCATACGAGCACTAGAGGCGTCTCAAGTTCAGAAACACATCAAAGAATTAAAAGAAAGATTTGCTGGACGAAAGGTATATTTTTTTTCATGGGTTTATGACATTCTAGTCAACATGTATTGAAATTTTCTTTTTAGTATTTTTAATGTGGGTGCATAAATGGTTTGTTTTTTCTGTTATATTTTCCTTTCTGTTAAATTTTACAAAGCTTGATGTATTGACTTCTGCAATTTCATACTGTGTTGTGCCTTTCTGTGTTACTTTTCAGGTAATGTTAGGTGTCGATCGCCTTGATATGATAAAAGGAATTCCCCAAAAAATATTGGCATTTGAAAAGTTCCTTGAAGAAAATACCAAGTGGCACGAGAAAGTTGTGTTACTTCAGATCGCAGTGCCAACTAGAACAGATGTTCCGGAGTGTATGCACCCTTCTTGACGTGCTTTAGTTTTGTCCTTTATGACATTATTTGTGTAGTGCTGATTAGAGCGAACTGCAATTTTTATTTTGGGTTTTTTTGTTACCTAAATTGCATTGTAGATAGCAGAAATCTCAATATAATCATATAGAATATAGTAATGGAAATAAAACATGGGTTACACTTGCTATTAATTAATGTTCCCTGTATCTACTTTTTGTGCCTCTGGCTTCAAGATGCATTATGCGCATGAATCAGCTTTCAATATCTTTTGCTGGATATATGAAGACACTATAGCTCCTTCTAACAATTAGCTGACTTAATTATCTTATGTTATTTGCTTCAATGACATTATGATGTCAATCTTTGAGAGAATTTTATGGATTAACTTTCAGGCTTTTAATTCGCTTAAGCCTTGTGGATTTTTCAAATTACTGCTTAATTGTCTCTCTGAAACATGTTTTTTTTTTTTTTTCAGATCAAAAACTTACAAGCCAGGTTCATGAAATTGTTGGACGCATTAATGGTAGATTTGGAACGTTGACAGCTGTTCCAATACATCACCTGGTTTGTCTTCATCACAACAATAATAATGCTAATGGAATTTATCTAGTTCAATCTGATTCTAGGTCATTGCTTTTAATTTTTTGCTGTGCTCTGTAGTCTGAACTATACTTCTGTCTCCTTGCTGAAGCAAATCTTTAAAGTGACAATGTATATTTGTTGGAAATGAACTAAAATAGGCTACATAATGCCATAGATAATTAGATAGGAGCTTTGTTAGAGCATTAAGGCAATAAGTGAATGATAAATATGCAAGTACTTTACAATAAGGCGTGTTCAGAAGCCAACAATGAGCAATTAAATATTACCATGTGATTATGAGTGAAGCAATATGTATTCTAATTGAATATAATTTATCAGAGGCACCATACAAGAGCAATTGATACTCTTCTACTTGAAGAATTTGACTGTATTGGTAGTAATACACAAAGGTCGGTGCATTAGAAAGAAGAAAAAATCTATCCAAAATTCTCAAAACTTACTGGTGTTGTATTCATCTTGGCCATAATTGATGCTAGCATCATATTGGGAAGTAAAGGTGGTTCTATAGGATTGTATTCATGAGAGTTTTCAGGGAAACTGTAGTTTCAGGCTCTGTTCAGAAAATGAGTGTGGAGTAAATAAATCAGCTTATAAGTGGATTTGACATTATTGAGGAACTTTGTTTGTTAAATGTATAACGTGATCAATAATCATTTACTTGCAGAGAACGCAATATGTTCTAAAGAAATTCTTTTCATCTTTGCAGGATCGTTCTCTGGACTTTCCTGCATTATGTGCCCTATATGCTGTTACTGGTATTGATAGATTTTTCCTTTTCCCTTTTCTTTCTTTTTATATTTGGCCTCATCCATCAAAGTTATTTTCATTGCTTATCAGTTGCATTTTGCATTATCAAAATCTGAAATTTGTAGGTCAGCATTTATGTTTGTTGCTGCTTTCATGAATGGGTGAGAGTGTTTATGTAGATTGGAATGATAAATATTTATGCTGCTTTTGTTCAGATGTAGCACTGGTGACCTCTTTAAGAGATGGAATGAATCTCGTCAGTTACGAGTTTGTAGCTTGCCAAGATGCAAAAAAAGGGGTCCTCATTCTTAGTGAGGTACTTCCAATTCACTTCAAGTGTGAATATGATTTTTTGCGTTTGATTACTATCTGCAAGTTGAACTTTAGAGTTGAATAAAATTTTGATGGTTACATTAGCGCAACAATAGATGCTGTAGATAAAGATACTGCATGAATAAAAATACCATTCATCTTACTAGAACAAAGTAATTCATCTTACTATTTGGGTAGTTCAATAGTTCCAATCCAATTTGACATCGGTGGCTTGGTCTTTTATTGTTCAATAGTGTGGTATTTGTTTGAGGCATGGTTTGTACATATGTACATCTTTCTATTCCTAGGTTAAACTTGCCATTGCATATCATAGCTTGTATTTGAAACTCCTCACTGATAGTATCATATATTCGTGAAGTAGGAAATTTGTATTAGCATGCCAAAACCGGATCTCCTGTCCATCTTGTATCTGTCTGAGTTGTCTTCAAACCTCCTTAGATTAGATGTCCATGAAATACAACTAACAACTTTGTTGAATATTCTGATCCTTGAATATCTATAATTATGTTAAACAGTTATAGCACATATGATTGAATATTCTGAGTAGAAATATGCTGATCCTTGAATATCTATAATTATGTGGTTCTCTTAATGTCTAATCTCTTCCTTCAAATAAGAAATTAATAATTTTTTCAGAGTTAAATGACTTGTATATTCTGTATATTTGTTATGCACTGAATTTTTGTCCTAGCCTATGCAATAATATCCCTAATCCCAATCCCTAAATCTTCATGACTTCTGGGTTTGGTACCTTTCTTTTCTGTCTAAATCTAACTTTTG
>JAYMTK010003797.1:0-11840 GCA_036897405.1 Pelargonium myrrhifolium | reverse complement strand
ATTTTAAATGAGGTGTCACCACCTTATTAGTGCAACTGATATAGCTTTATATCAGTCAACTGATATACATTAAACCCATATATATATATATATATATATATAATCTAAATAATTTGTGAACATGGAACATTTGTCCAGATTATGCACTAAATTAATTTATATATTAATATATATATAATCTAAATAAATATAGAAAACGTTTTAAATTAATTTATTCTATATATAGTTAGTTTTTGTAATGGAACATGTCTTAAAACAAGTTGACATATAACTAAATTATGCACTAATCTTTTAATCAAAGTTTTGTTTTGAGGGAACTATTAGAACGTCTATAATTTATAGGTAGGAACCATAATATTGAGAGCCAACAAAAATAGAGAAGATTTTGGTGGCACAATAGATAGACACACAAGGTTATATAACCAATTCTTAAGCCACATGAATATTCGTCATCTACATTCAATTTCAAATTTATCGAGACTTATAAACAAATATGAGTCAAATTTATGCGATGCATGTTGCAAGAAGAAAAGAAATTGTCTTATTTTTTTCGATCTATACTAATAAATTTATTTACATTATATATTGATCAGTCAATACATTGTGATATTTTGAGGTTGTATCACACTCTCTATTTCTCTGAATGTTATTATTATCTAATTAATAATTATTGTGAATGATTAAAATTGTGTCACTTGATTTTCTTGATGACAAATAGATATCATTTATTGTAATTCTTCAATTGAGATCAAACACAAACTAAGTCGCAAGTTTAGACTCTTTGAATATATGATGTTTTGGAGTTAAAAAAATCGTGAGTTGTTGACTCATTACTCATCTCATGGAATGAAATATGTAAAGGACACCACAACAAAATTGTGTGGTGGAGCAAAAACTGAAAAACACAACCATTTACTTGAGGTTGCAAGAGAAATTTGCTTAGACTCGCAATCTACTTTTATGTAGAGTGTGTACTCACAATAGCTTACTTAATCAATGGATTGCCACCACTTGTTATCCTTGGAAACAAAACTCTTTGTGAATATTTTTTTATTTTTATACAAACAGGTGCCGAAATCATATCTTGTTACGGCCTAAGGAAAATTTGTCAAGTCATATGTACATACTTGAATCAAGGGACTATTAGTGTTCAGGAAAGAGACTTCGTCTATTGTCCCTAACCTAAAGATTTTGGCACCTAACCGCACCAAAGTGGTCTCTTACACCACCACCACCAAGGATGTGTTGAGTGGGGATCGATTTTTGTGAAATATTATTGGGGGAAAAAGTCCACCTATGCCTACATCCATGTGAGTCTTCCGTTGTTTGTAATATTCTCATAGACAAAACCCACGAAAATTATTCTTCACTCACAACTTGAATTTTTTTGTATGGTATCCAAATAAAATAAAGGGCCATCGAATCTATGATATTGAGTATAAAAATTTTAATGTGTACCATAATGTACAATTTTGGAAAGATTTTTTTCCTTGCGATCAGGTCCTGAAAGAGGCATCTTCCACATAATCAATGTTTGTGTCGTCGGCCAAAATTATTATTGATTTGCATGAGCACAATAATCATTTAAGTCATAAGCATCCAAATAATACTTGAGCCAACTTTGATGATGAGTAGCTAGCTACATCTACCAAATAATGCATCACTTGTTCATAATAATGACACTTTCATTTCGGTTGAGCTATCTCTAAAACGTTATCACTTTAGTTATATCTTGAAATATTTTCTCGTTTTGTCTAATTTTTATACTACAGTTCCATAAAGAATTTAACAATATATTTTCTCACTCTCTCGATTTCTTATATATATAATTCTCGTACTCACAATGCATCTTTAGTAGTCATCTGCTCGATTGATGAATCCAATTTTTTCACTGATGTTCAAAAATGTGCAGTCAAAGGATGTCATGAATAAGAAGATTTCAATTCTTTAGATCAATAATACTTGGAGCCTTGTGACCAAATGTGTATACAATGACAAATATCATCATGTTGAATGAAAGTGTCATTGAGAGATACAAGTTTTTTTTTTTTTTTTTCCTTCCATAATTGTACTGGTCTCTAAATTGGTCACAGTAGCCATGGTAGCTGGTGTATTTGGAGAACAATTAATGGATGAAGATGGGGAGCCTTGTTGATGTAAATAGTGAACAAATAGTGATTAATGACCCTATGGTTGAAAAAGATGATATAACATAAGCTGAAGAGTATTTTAGGTATTACAATACTTTATTTGTCATGGAATACATATGATGGTAGAGAATAGGTTAATCATGCTATTTTAAACTTATACTCTAAATTGTGGCACAATGACTAAAACATTTTGAAAAATCAAGTCGGAGGCACTGAAATTCTCTTTATCAGTCTGAATAATTCTCAAAGGCAATGAAATCCTTTCATCTACTTGAAGAGCACGAACAATTATAAAAGATTGCACATGAAGCTTAAAACGACCACGTGAAATTTGCTGTCGACTGCCCCTTGCCACCACCGAATCTGCCATCTGATTCAACAACAAACTCAAAAGCTAATATGTTGGCTCTGACCAAACCATCACATTCCGAGCCACCTTCTCCTCCCATGCAACTACTACAAATCTCCAACTACACCTTGCACACATAAATTAAAAAAATGAAAATCTATGTTATCGTTCTGCAAACTCTAACAACACATTAACTTGATATCAAGTAAGAGCTCACTATCTCAATGAGAAATATCACAGTCAATTACTTGTCAACCTATAAGGGACCACCATTGTTCATACAATCAAGCGCAATTGCATGCTCTAACCGACTCTCAAAACGACAGAGGATGAAAAACCATGGTTTGGTGGATATTTTTGAGGTAAAATTAGTTAATACCAAATTAAGAATTGATTAAAAAAGAAATGTAAAATTAGTAGACAACACAAGGAAATTAGGGTTGGATCAGCTATCCAAACATCCGGCTGACCAAAAGCAAAGAAGAATCAAAAAGTAGAAAGTGGAAATGTATCAAATCAAATGAGGGCCAAAAACAACTTGTGGCTCACAATTGCTCCCCCAGCTGACGTGGCGCCCCCACGCATTTCAGCGGATCAAAAACGTACAACCGACGAGACGACGAAGCACTCACACTCGCACACCGTGTCATCTCCAGATCTCTCTCTCTCTCTCTCTAGCACACACAACACACAGCACACCTCTCTCTCCCTTTCTCTCTCTAGATTTTGTGTTTCGTTTTTTGGGTTTTTATCTTGTTGAGACCAAAAACAGGGGCAGAAATGTCGGACGCAAAAGACCCGGCTATCAAGCTCTTTGGCAAGACGATCCCTTTGCCAGAGACACCTCCCGGAGCTCCTACTTGTACTGATAATAATGACGATCTCGACCACGACCGTCCTTGTGCCGATTCAGTGCTCGAGGATGGGGAAGAGAAGAAGGTCTGTTTTCTATTTAGCTTTTGATGTTTCATTTGTTTAATTGTTTATTTTTTAGGTTTCCTTGGTATACCCTCTTTTTGTTTGATGAAAACAAGTATTGGGTCGATCTTGTTTTGTTTTGGGAGTTCTGTTGATTTCTGGGGTTTGGTTTCGAAATTGAAGGTTTTTTTTTTAATGGGGTTTGTCTGATTTTGTGCTCTGTAGTGTTTTGAGCTGAGGATTGTGATAGTGAGCATGTCTGGACTTGTTTTTAGTTCTCTTGTGCCAGGATGTTTGGTTGGTTTCATTGAACGTTTAGCTACTTTTTGGTATTTTGTTTTTTGTTTTGAAAGAGATAATCGATCTGGAAATTAGCTCTGCTGTTGGTAGTTGAAGTTGAAGTTGAAATTGTATGGTTTTCGGAATTTGTGGTAGATTCAAACATGTGTTAGCACTATTCAATCTTGTAGTGGTGATTCGCCTTTGATGCTTATCATTCCTTTTGTGGAAAACCTTTATTAATGTATCCCGAAACAAGAGTTTTCAAAAGATTTGTATTTTGGGGGGCTTTACCAATTTCGGAAAATCCTTCCTTTCTTGGCTGTGTTGTGAGATTGGATTTATCCGTATTGTTCATCATCCTTGGGGCTTTAAGTTTGTTTCTTTCCCGACCTGAGTGTATGGTTATTCTAGCAACTATCGACAACTAGGCATTGCTACTACCAGCACCTAGACTTTTCTATCTATTGTTGGATAAGAGAAGCTTTGTGATGTATAGTATAATCGTCGCAACTTCTTTCTTCCTTTCCCTCTGCTTTGGGCAACCAAGAAAATTCCACTGTTTCTTCACTTGTCAAGTTTTTTTTGGTTATGCTGCTTCATTTAGTTGATGAAATGTTGGGAGACCTTAAAATAGATAACTTTCTATTGACACAAAGAAGTCAATAAAGAAAATTTTGATGTTTCAGTCTGCCTAATTTGGGTTGGAGTAGAGATTGAGCTTTAAAAAGCAGTTCATCTATGCTACCGTGGCTTTTGGGATTTGTTAGTCAAATTTATTATCTTTATTGTTATCAATATGAGTTTGGGCTTTTGCTAACCTAACTCATAATCATAAGGCAAGATAAAAGGGTCAATGAGAATTTTAATTAATTTTAATGTGTACGGTTTGTTAAGTTGTCTTGTATGGGGATCTATTGCAAAGTATGGCAGTCATGTGAAATTCAATCATACTTGTCTTTAACTTAAGAAATTGTGATAATTTCAGGAGATGCTGGGAGGACAGATAACTGAGGCTAAACAGGAAGATGAGGCCGAACCTTTAAGTTTGGAGGAGTCGATTAATCCAGATGCAACTTCAGGGATCAGTGAGAATCCTAAAACACCTTCTGCAGAGAATGAGACTGCCCTAGTAAAGAATTCAAAGTCTGAAGAAGAACAGAGTGAGACAAGTGGTTCTCAAGAGAAGACCTTGAAGAAACCAGACAAAATTCTTCCATGCCCCCGTTGTAATAGTATGGACACCAAATTCTGTTACTACAATAACTACAATGTTAACCAACCCCGGCATTTCTGCAAGAACTGCCAGAGATACTGGACAGCTGGTGGGACAATGAGGAATGTTCCAGTTGGTGCTGGTCGCCGCAAGAACAAGAACTCTGCCTCTCATTATCGCCACATAGCTGTCTCTGAAGCTCTTCAACATGCCCGAATTGATGTTCCTAATGGAGTTAATTGTTCTTCTTTGGGAACAAATGGGACTGTCCTTACCTTTGGCTCAGATTCACCATTATGTGAATCAGTGGCTTCTGTTCTGAATATTGCCGAGAAGACAATGCGGAGTTCCAAACAAAATGGGTTTCAGAAACCTGAAGAAATAAAGATTCCAGTTTCTTATAATGATCAAGAAAATGGGAATGTTCAAATGAGTGGATCTCCAGTTGCACCTTCAAAAACTGAGGCAGACAAGACTGTATCTGTAGAGCCCGTTGTCCAGAATTGTCAAAGCATCCCTCCTCAGGTACCGTGCTTTCCTCCATGGCCATACCCATGGAATCCAGCTCAGTGGAGTTCTCCAGTACCACCACATGCTTTCTGCCCTCAAGGATTTCCCATGCCGTTCTACACGACAGCGCCATATTGGGGATGTGCCATACCGGGCTCGTGGAATACCCCTTGGCTTCCCCAGCCGCTGCCTTCTTCAAACCATACTGTTCCAAGTTCTGGTCCCAACTCCCCAACCTTGGGCAAGCACTCAAGAGAAGAGAAAACACTGAAGCCAGGCAACTCTGCTGAAGATGAACCAAATAAAGAAAATAATTCTGAGAGAAGTCTATGGATTCCAAAAACATTGAGAATCGATGACCCAAGAGAAGCTGCAAAAAGCTCTATATGGGCAACTCTGGGGATCAAGAATGATAAAGGTGATTTAATTAGTGGGGGAGGACTCTTCAAAGCTTTCCAATCTAAGACTGATGAGAAGAATCACAAGATGGAAACTTCTCCTGTCTTACAAGCCAACCCCGCAGCCTTGTCTAGGTCTCTTAACTTCCAAGAGAGCTTGTAAACTTGTGCTTTGTTTCATTTTGGTGAAGACTGAAGACATATTGGTGGGATTTTATGGCTAAACGCATGTGGAGACTGCAAACCAAGTTGCGGTCATGGTCTCCAAAGCAGCAATGCGAGACACTGGATATTCTCCCATCATTTGCTTACGAGCAGTGAGAACCATCTTGTGGTTTTCTCTCAGCCGAGGCAGCAAGTGTACGTTTTCATTCTTCGAATGCTGGTATGAAAGTTGGAGCTTTTGATTTTTCGGTGAGATTGTGTACATATTTATATATGAAATAGTGAGAACTAGAAGTGAGTTTGTGTACCAAAGTTCTTGTTTCAAAAATAAATTTGGAAGCACTTGATTCATACTTCATTTCTCTAATACTTGCTGATATTTTTGGTGTTGGATTGTGACAACTCAACTGTTTAAAAGATAACAAATGTTGTGGAAGGAAAATAAAGGAACATTGTTCAGTTGCAAGCGTGAAAATTATTGCATTTTGGTGATAGCACTGAGGATTATGCACTGTCTAATGTCTTGAAATGTTCCAAGAAAGCACCGAAATCCAAATTTTGTAAACACCACACCTTTAGTGGTAAGGTTTTGGGGTCATTGTTGAGTGGGGGACTAATTAGCTTATAAGCCAAGGAACAGAAAAAAGGAGGAGAGTAGTGTAGTGTAGGGCCTACCATTTTGCAGATAAGCTTGAAGTGAAGAAAAAAAAGGCCAAACCACCTTTCTGTTTCCATTTCAATTCAAGAAGTTTAAAAAGTTAGAGCATAAAGATGATCATAAAGCTTACTTTTCTTCCTCCATATTTTTTCTTCTGTGTTCACTATTCTTTCATCCTATGCTTTTACATGTCTTTTGGCACAAAGAAAAATAAAACAGAAGGATTCCATGAAAGCTTTCATTTACTTTTTACTTGGAAGTTTGTGTACAATGCATGAACAATGTTGTCAAATTAAGTAAATTTATTTCTTGTGAAATAGTAACCACATACCTCAGTAAGTGGTATAGGGCTAGGGATTCGTATATGAAGAAAATGGACACTCTGAGAACTTTGCTGCCAAATAAGTTCTTGGGTTCAATTTGAATTTAAATGATATTTTAAAATATTGATAGTAGAAAATGAAATGAAGATGATGCAAGTAGGTGCGAACTGTGAACAAGTAAAAAAAAACAAAAAACAATGAGATATTTTGTGGTATTAAAGGAGAATAAAAGGAAAAAAGAAGAAGAAGATGTGGACAATGATAAGCGGAAGGGACCCTATGCATGTGATGCTACTGCCATTAAGGGCTTGTTTGGCAACATCAGGTGCCTTTCTTTGGCAACTTCCTGCCTTGGGATGTAGGCAATTTTTTTGGAGCAATTTTTTTTGGGAAGAAAAAGAGCTTTTAACTTGAAAGCTTCTTTCCACGTAACTTTGCTGTGACTTTTGTGGAGAAAAATAGTTTCGTTCGAGTAAAAAACGAGAAGAGTGGCAATAATATTTTTCACATTTATCTATTGACTATTATATTCATTTATAATTCTATATAAGTTAAATCATCACAAGTTACACCTGTAACCTATCAATTGAAGCAATGAAGAATCAACTATAACAATCTTAATTCCAACAAGCAATTTTTCACAGTTTATGTGTTTTAGTTATAGTAGGTCGACCTCCTTTGAGCAATAGAGGTCGACCACATAGTACATATCAACTATGATGAGTTGGTTAATTGTAAACTAATTAAGTAGATCTATTTGTTTATATTTTATTTATATTTATCATCTATTCATTATGTTATTCATTTAAATTGTTGGTCCTAACATGTCAATTTGTGCTTGTAAAACAATTATTTTAAGTTGGAACTGTAGGGGTTTGGTTCTACCCCTACATGTTCGCCACCTCAAAGACCTGGTTAAAAAGTTTTAATCCTGATATTATTTTCTTATCGGAAACTAAGTTGCCAGTAGTTGATGTAGATTGCAAGCTTATTAGCTTTAATTGTGTTAAATCCTGGGGTGTTGATGCCTGTAACAAAGGAGGGGGGCTCTGGTTGGGTATCCGTTATAAGATTATGGTGAATCCTATTGCATTGAACCCCAATTTTCTTATATTAGAGTTGAATAGTCTCAATAAACCCCCATGGCTGTTGGGATGTGTTTATGGTCACTCGGTGGTTCATTTGCGCGATCGGGTTTGGGTTGATTTAAGCGATTCCTTATCTGGGCGTAGTATGCCGATCTGTCTCCTGGGTGACTTCAACCAAGTATTCCGTCCCGGGGACAAATCCGGAAGAAATGCTCTTTCCTTCCCGGGGGCGAATTCTTTTAAGCGTTTTATTAATAATCTTAGCCTTTTAGAACTCAAGAAGGATGGGCCAAAATTTTCGTGGTTCAACAAGAGGTCTGCAAGGGATGCGGTCTTTGAAGTCCTTGATAGATGTTTTGCTAATGGTGACTGGATTAAGTTATTCCCTTCCTTTTCGTTCTTTTCTCTTCCAATCACGGCTTCAGATCATGCCCCTCTTTTTCTTGACCTTTCTCCGTCGCCAAAGCCCAAACGCTCTTTCCGTTTTGAGAGTTGTTGGGTTTCATTCCCGGCCTGTAAGCAAATTGTGCAAGACAGTTGGCGCTTGAACTGTAGGGGCTCCCCCTTGTTCGGTATTCAAGACAACCTTGCTCTTACGACAAACAAGTTAATCTCCTGGAAATCTTCCTTGTCTGACGACAGAAAAAAGAAGGATTCTATCATCTCAGAGCTTAATCGTATCCAAACTGAAATTGGGTTTCATCCGACCGATCACGATCTTGTGGAGTCGTGTATCAGGTTCCAGGGGGAGTTGGAGGAGGTCCTTGA
Organism: Pelargonium myrrhifolium; assembly: GCA_036897405.1. NCBI lineage: Eukaryota > Viridiplantae > Streptophyta > Magnoliopsida > Geraniales > Geraniaceae > Pelargonium > Pelargonium myrrhifolium. The sequence goes on along the minus strand of JAYMTK010003797.1, from coordinate 3,018 downwards.
TAGAGAAGAGGATAGGTGGAGACAGAGAGCTAAAATTAACTTCCTCTCTTCAGGAGACAGAAATACGAGATTTTTTCATCTCGTAGCTTCTAAAAGGGCTGCAAGGAATCAGATCTCTGCTATTATGAATAATAATGGGGTTTGGGTTTACAACTTCAATGACATTAGGAAGGTGTTGGTAAACCACTTTAAGTCTATGTTCTCTGTGGATGACAGAAATAGTGATATTAGGAATGTGTCTATGGATAATTGGACTGCCTTAATATCTAGGAAGCTTTCTCCTGGTCATTTGCAATTGTTAGAGGCCCCTTTCTCCTCTGCTGAAATTAAAGATGTTGTCTTCCAAATGGGGGGTTTAAAAGCTCCGGGGCCAGATGGTTTTCCTGCCCTTTTCTATCAGAAGTTTTGGGATGTTGTTGGGCCTTCGGTTTCTAGTGCTGCTCTTTCTTTCCTTAATGGGGGTACTCTTCCCAAGTCCATCAACAAGACTTCCATTGTTCTTATTCCCAAAGTGGATCATCCTTCAAAGGCAGAGGATTTTCGCCCGATTAGTTTGTGCAATGTCCTCTACAAAATAATCTCTAAATCCTTGGCTAATAGGCTCAAGTTGGTCATGAGTTCCTTAATTTCTCCTCTTCATAATGGCTTCGTCCCGGGTAGAAGAATTCATGATAACCTTATTCTTGCCAATAAGATAATCCACTCTATTAAAAGGGATAACAAAGGTAAAATTTTTAAGGCAACGCTAAAAATGGATGTGAGTAAGGCCTATGATAGGGTCCGTTGGGATTTTCTCATGAAAGTAATGGAAGCTCAAGGTTTCTCTTCCAAATGGAGAAACTTAATCTGGCAGTGCATCTCTTCAGTCTCGTATAGCATCGTGATTAATGGTGAATTGTCGGAATGGTTTTTGCCGGAGAGAGAGTTGAGACAAGGACATCCTCTTTCTCCAAATCTTTTCCTCTTATGTGCTGAATGCCTCTCGAGGAAACTGGAGTGTGAATCGGATTCTAAATCTATTGAAGGCCTTCATATTGCAAGGGGTGGTTTTAAAATCAATCATCTTTTATTCGCAGATGATCTCTTTATTTTCTTTAATCTGTCGCTGTCTTCGTGTGACCGCCTCAAGTGTCTGCTCGGTAACTATGAAATTGTTTCGGGACAAAGTATCAATTACAAGAAGTCAGAATGGTATTTCAGCCGTAATATCCCCAGGTCTTTTATTAGGATCTTTAAAGGTATCCTTCCCATGAGGCATAATAATAGACCTGGGAAGTACTTAAGGGTTTCTAATCTCGGAGATGTGACACGGAGAGAGATTTTCTACTACTTAAAAGCGAAAGTTGAAGCTGCGTTGGCCTACTGGAAGGCAAAAGTTTTGTCTCAAGTGAGGAGGTTGGTGCTAATCAAGTCCACTTTAAGTGCGTTTCCCCTTTTCCTGATGAACATTTTCAAACTTTCGAAGTATGTCACAGACTGGCTTTCTAAACTCATAGTAAGATTCTGGTGGGGGAAGGATTGGACCAAAAGGCACATTCATTGGGTCTCAAATAATTGTTTGGAGCTGCCCAAGGGTATGGGAGGTTTAGGAATTAGGCATATGGAAGCCTTCAACCTGAGTCTGTTAGCGAGCCAATTTTGGAGAATTGCTTCGGATTCTTCAAGTTTGATAAGTAGATGCCTGAGTGACAAGTATGCTAAGGACGACAACCTCTGGAAGGCTAAATGTGGGAAAGGAGCCTCTTGGGTTTGGAAAAGCTTATGTGAAGGTAGGGATGTCATTCTCGGATTTTCAAAATGGTCGGTGGGTGATGGAGAATTCATCAACATTTTTGAAGATAAATGGGTGGGTGATGGAATTATTCAGTGGAATCCGGGTCTGGATCTGAGTAAGGAAGCAAAGGTGAAGTGCTTGTTAAAGGAAGGGTTGAGGGAGTGGGATCGTGACAAAATTCACAGTTGTTTTCCATCTGATATTGCTGAGCAAATCTTGAAGATCAGAATCCCGCAATGGAGTAGATGCAGAGATACACCCATCTGGTCGGAAAGCAAGTCGGGGCACTTTTCGGTTAAAACGGGATATGCGTCCCTTATCAAAGAAAGGAGAGGTGCGCAGGATGGATCTAACTCGGGAGTTTGGAAGAAACTATGGCACGCGTTAGTCCCAGAAAAGTTAAAGGTCTTTGCTTGGAAATGTATTAAGAATGCTATTCCGGTTCTATCTAATCTCCAAAGAAAGAGGCTTGTAGACAACGACCATTGTCGGATTTGTCATAAAGAAAAAGAAGATGTTAATCACATGCTCTTCGGATGTGAGAATCGTGACAGAATCTGGTTTGCTTCCTCTTTCTCTATTAAATGTTCTGATCAAACCAATTTCAGTGATATTTTGCTTGCTTGTTGTCCGGGTAAAAATTCTAATGATATTGAAAGTTGGATGCCTATTATAACCTTTCTGGTTATTGCTTTTGAAATATGAAAAGATAGGAATAAACATGTATTGGAGTGCGAGGAGTCCTCTTGGCAGAAGGTAGTTAATCTTGCCCAGTGTCAGATAGTTGTGGTGGCAAAGGCCATGAATGCTAGGATTCTGAGAGATCGCGAGTCTATCAGATTTAATGTAGATGAGGTTGAGGAAAAGAGAGTCCAAAACATCGCGGAGCTGAGTTCTCATGATTATAGCTACCTGTTTATTTGTGATGAGTCTATTGATAATAGTAAAGCAAAGATTGGTTGTGAAGTATACAACAGGCAGGGAGACTTGCTAGCCAAGATGTGCAAGCCTATTTTGGCATCCTCCTCCTATCAGGCGGAAATTCAGGCCATTTTATCTGCTCTATCCTTTGCTAAATATTGTAATATATCCAACTGTGGCTTATTAAGTGATTCCTTATCTATATGCAGGGATTTCAGTCGTCAAACTTTTAAAGATCAAGAAGCTTGGAGCGTGGGGGAGGATATTATAAGTATTTGTAATTCTGTTTCTGTTTTGTTTTGTAAGTGCGCTTCTAGAACTGT
>JAYMTK010003796.1:0-11840 GCA_036897405.1 Pelargonium myrrhifolium | reverse complement strand
TACACCACCACCACCAAGGATATGTTGAGTGGGGATCGATCCTGAGACCTCCTCCCACTCACACAATTGGTTTAACCAACTGCGCCACACCTGATGGTTTCATAAAAGGCTAGTTACCTGATCAGGTCAAATCTGTCTTGACCTGTATTGAGAAAATTTTCATATTTATTGTTTTTGAATTTTTAGTTTGTTTTAGTTTAAACTAATTTTTTTCCTAATAATATTTAAAATATTTATCATATAACTTTTTTTAGAAGTTTTGTGTGGTAGTACTGAATCTTCCGATTCTCGATTTGAAGCACTATTTCACAACCATGTAACTGCATACTATGCAATTTCCTGTTTCCAGGTTAATGCTGCATAATTTGATTTATTTGTGATAGAATTAGTGACCATGAGTGTGTTTAATTTCTAGTTCGGTTGTATATGGACTTAAGTAGTTATTATAAGTTTCTATATGGAAGGTTATTTTTACTGTTACCATTTATATTGAATATTATTGTTATTTGTTCTGGTCTTACAGGTGAAGAATGTGATAGAAAAGCCTCACAATGATCACCTACCTCTCATAGAAGCTAGCAGGTTAGTTAGATCCATCCTACCTTGAGGGGTGTGTGCGAGTGCGCATAAATGAGCCTTAATATGTTAATGCCACTGCTGAATTAAATTTGGCTAAGAATTTTATAGTATAAATATAGCTGATATGGAATATAGCTGGTATGAAAATTGAATTTCCTGGTTGGTGTAAACTGAGAGTAGACAGATGTCAAACTGTTAAGTGAGCTGTCCCCAGTGCATTTATCTCTAGATTCTCTACCATTCACAAATTACAGCTGCGATTTTTTTTTGTTGTTGTTGTTGTTGTTGTTGTAGGAGCATGAGTCACCTATCTATTATTCTGTCTGTGTCCTTTCGTTGTCGATAATAAATAGAATCATATAACTGTATTCGGGCAGTTATGAAGGTACCATCTTGAACTCGGTCCCATATTGGGAATTTGAAATGCCATCTCAATCCCTTTTGTGTTGTCTAGGCTAGCAAGTGAGTCTTGCAACATTTTAGTAAACTGGTTAGTTCATTTCATGCTGTAATGCAGAGTCTTCTAATAATGACATGTTCTAGGCAATCCATTTAATATCTTGATTAAGAATGTTTAAGGTGGGGAAAATAGTTTTTTCTATGAATCTCTCTGTATTTGGTTAAATTAAGGAACACTCTTTGTATTTGCTAACCATATCATTCTGATTGGTTCATTTTGTCATTATACAGGCTATGTAATATGGACATTATTTCGCATGTTCAGCAAGTCATATGCTTTGCCTTTCATGATAGCAAGCTGCTCATGGAAACATGTCAAGAGGCCAAGAATCTCCGGAAGATTGTGACTCTATTCTATTTGGACTGAAATTGTCCATTTATGTTAATATCCTCCGAGAGAGGAATAGAGAGAAATGTTGCTTATTCTTTCTGTAAATTAGAAGAGGCAATGGGGACAGGGTGTCTTTCTTTCTAGATGTGGAAGTGATGAAAATGTCAATTTGCAGCTTTTTAATTTGAGAAAACAGGGTATTATTGGTTTATTCATAATAGAGAAGGAAGTCAAACTAATTCAAATACTATCATTCGCAATATGCGTACAAATTCAATGAAAACCTAGTTTCTAGGAATAATTGTTCGTTGTAAAATTTGTATACAAGTTTTTAACCATATGCATGCAAAATAATACAGGGTGATACTGATAATATGCTATCTTTACACATTTTATGTTGATCTGGATTTCTCCTGAACATGGGAAAGTTGGTATTTGATGATGCTCTTCATTCATACAAGAAGCTGCAATTTAGGTGACAATATTTACTATATGTTGAACGACAGCTGGCCATTTGGACTGGAACCCGCATGCACTTCCGATCAATTTTCTGGTCGGATTGGGTAAACTCACACAAATTAATTCATTTTATGACTGAAAGAAAGTGAATTCCGACTTGATCTGCAGCCGAAATCCAAATAAACTCAAAGCCCCTTTCGGAATAGGCTACATCAACCTGATCCAAACCCAAAATTGCCCACTTGACTTGTACCTATTTATGTAGAAACAAAGAGTAGTAGCTAGCCTTTTGTTGGTGCCAAAACCAAATAGCAAGGGAATAACTAACTATTACCTACTACTGAACCAAAAAGTAACCCTTCTCAACTGAAATTATTAGAAGATTCCTTTACATAAAAAAAAAAAAAAATCATCAAATTAAGTTTTGACTGTAAAATAGGGGGAGAATGCACTTTCTTCATAGTTGAATGAATAATATTTCCTATCCCAATTTATTTTGATAACAATTGAGTCCATAACAAGGTTCCTATAACCATCTCAGTCAATCATGTAGAGCTAACAAGATGTTATTGGTCATAACAAGGATTGACCAAGAGACCTCTTCCACCTTCCAAGCTTCTCTCTTCCCTGTAAAAGATAGAGTAGCCATTTCTTAAAAAGCAGTGACTAAAGAAATTACTGAGCCATTTGATCTTTAGCTGCTTCACATACCTTGCGAGGATTTACAGCCAACTCGTTATCAACGATTAATGTAGCCTTGAAGCCTACTGGGTGCAGAACTTCTTCATAACTGCACAAATGTACCAATGATTATTCAAAAATGAAATCCATCTATAAGAGAAAGAAAGCGGTTCATTGAAACTCCACCAATCATGGTTTGGAAGAGAAGCCCAAAGAAACACACAAGATATGGAGCAAGGATGGTATGAGAATTACTCAGAAACGGATACTTTAAACGGAGGTCCGCCCACATGATCGCTGATCTGTCACCAGGTAATTTTAGTTTTCAGTCATCAGACAGAGACTAGAACACATATGCTTTAACAGTTGAAAAGGATGTAAATGGCTCAATAATACTCCCTACATCCCAAAGATGAGTGTCTTGCTTTCTATTTTAAGAAAAATTAAAAAGAAGTTAGTTAGTGTGATACATTTCCTCTTGTATCCTCAAGAAGAACACGTGTTGTTACAATCTCAAGGGATACCAACTATTTTACTATAAGTATACTATTGGTATTTCATACATAACTAACTTCTTTTCTTGAAAGGGAAAGATGACACTCATTTTGAAACAAAATGCAAGACAAACTGGACACTCATTTTGGGACGAAGAGAGTAACTTCTAACGAAGTGGAATATGTTGAGAGTCGGGACATAACTATTGTTGATTTTCAATGAACTAACAAGAAATCAAATGGGGCTTGTGAAGCTGAGGTTTCTTTGATATCACAAGAAGCCAATAAGGTATTTTTGTTCATCACCAGAGGAATATAACCAAGGTTCGGTAGGTGATTTCTTTTGGTGCTGTGTCCAAGACTTTGGGTAGGGAGACTCGGAGTGTTGTTCTCATCACGCAACTAATTACAAACAATTGAATTGAAACCAAAAGAAAATAAGACATGCTGATGAGGTAAATATTGTTACTGGAAATATTAGAGTTATGAGCTCTCCATCTGGTTTTAACAAATCCCGTATTCTGTGAGCCCATGCAGATCTCCTCTCAGGTTCAATGGCACAAAAGAACCTGCACATTTCCCAGTAAAATGTGATCAACTATAGATAGTCATGAGATAAATAAATCCATCTTCATGTCCACTTACGTATAATCAATAATTAGATCAAAGAGCTCAGTTGGGTGCCAAGTGAAGAAGTCTTCCTTCAAGAAGTTACAGTAACTTGCATTTGGTAATGAAGAGGATATCTGCCTTGATATTAAAATGGAAAAATTAGAAATCTCTAGAAAAAAAAAACATTCTGAACAATTAGACAAATTCATGACAGCAAATGTGACCCAAATCCCATCAATTGATTATCTACTCTCAAATTGGGATTTTCAATTTTACTCCGTGAAACAAATTTATGAATCCAAACATTTCCTGAATACACTATTAACTGTCTGATAACCAGACTAATCTAGTTATACCTTTTATTTCTTACTTACATTTAATTGCACATAAATAAAAGACGTTAGTTTACCTGTAATTTCTTTAAATTAATTAAGATCCAACTCAAACAAGTGTTGATGAATTCAAATCAATAATATTCACAAGAAATGTATACATATATAAACTTAAGGATGCACAGAAATGAGACAGGATTGAGAATCATTATCTCACTTACATTGACATTAACCAAACCCCATTCACTGCAGAATTTCACCCATACTGGAAATAAGAAATTATACAAATCCATGTAGTAAACTTAGTTCACAATCCTTTGAAAATAACTTTTTGTAATGATAAATTAATCATCATTAACCACTAGTTGTAGGCATTCCAATGATGAATTCAGAAAATAAGAAAGAAACTCAAGGTTGGAGAATTAACTTTCATTGGGAGTCACATAGTAAGAAGGAAGGAGATTCATCTTCCATCGGGGAATCGTATTATCATGTCAATAATTATGTGTATGAGTTTGATCAGAGGAAACATAAATTTTCCACAGCTCTTTCCTTTTTTCATGAGATGTTAAGCCTTGCAAAGGTGAAATGACCCAACACTGCTCTTACCTCTTTTGCTTTCTCGATTGCATTGTAAGATATGTCCAATCCAACAGCATAGCGTTCAGGGCATGCTATGGCCACCACATCATGACCCTGCGTGATTTAAGAATAGGTTTACATAAAATAGCACCACATGACATGCACTTTGTCCAATTTACAATTTCAAGTAGAGTTGCTATTTGTTCCTGAACAATAAATTCAAAGTAAAAGGAGGGCAAAGGTCTATGGCAGGTACTATCACTTACAGAGCCGCATCCGGGAACCAGAGCCCTGCCTTTTGGAAGGGTTCCCGTTTGATGAAGATGTAGAACAATAGGTGTAGGTTGTCCCAAATCCCAAGGGGTTAGTTTTTTCTCCCATGCTTTTTCCCACCCACCTGATAAGAAAAAATATTTTAGTAGATAATTAAAATGGCTACATTAGGGAAGTTGAGTGCCAACAATATGGATTCCTAAAGCACATTTGATCAAATTTCTTTTGAGAGATAACGGAGGAGCAACCAAACAAGGATCATAAAACAACACTTCAGTCAACAATAACATTTAAGTCTCCCCTAGGATGGCTCAATGGTTCCAGACACACGTCTTTTTATGAGAGGTCGTGGGTTCAAATCTCATTGAGTCGGGTGAGGAGGGGTTATGGGCAAAAGTGGAAGGCTACCTCCCATTGTGTAGGCCAGCCCATTAGGCTTTTCAATTCCATTACAGACAAATAAAAAGTTATTAAAAAAACAGCTCAGTGAGGAAAATAATGTACTCCCTCTGTCCCAAAATAACTGTACACTTTCTCTAAAGAAAATTGTCCCACAATCATTGTCCGCTTTCTTTTTTAGAGAGTTAGTTATGTATGAATTTACCAACAATATGCCTAAGGTACATTAGTTAGAATACCTTGAGTTTGTTATAGCAAGAGTACAATAAGGGGAAATAAATCAATAATCAATCCTAACTAGCAAATCCTTAATCTATACAAAAAAAATGGGAATCTGGACAAGGGAGTAAATAAAACTAGCCAATCACTAATGTAGTCCTGATAAAATTGTAATACCAACTCTACAAATGTTGACATAGTTGTAGACAACTAGACATTTTTATTTGCTGCCTTACCAACCTAATAAGAGTAGTTCAAGAACAAGAATAGAGCATGCCTTTTGCCTTACTTCTGATACACCACATCCATATTCTTATGTTGCATCCAAAGTCAAAATTAATCTCAATAATATCAAATAGACATAGCAAACTATTGGTAATCTGAGCCCAAGCACAACTCCAAATAACCAAATTGTCAACATCACTCATGCAACTAGTAAAGACTCCACATCATTGCTTAGAAAACTCATGAAACAAATGTTTAATGTCATCATGGAGTGACATTTTCTCCATGCAAATCATCGTTAACTTCAAAAAGCATACCTATTTTTTTTTTTTTTTTTGTCTTCCTGGATTTTCAAGTGACAGAAAAAATAAACAAAATGTGCAAAAAAAACAGAAAATTTTCACATACAGCCAAGCCAAGTGTTAAAAACCCATCAGTCCCAACTCCCAAATAATAATAATAATCACTACAATGAGGGGAAAAAAAAAAAACAGAAACCAGTTATAGGTCTTGGGCGGTAGATTAGATACAGTACCAGTGGAATCGCTGTCTATGATCTCTTGGAGTTTGCCAACTACAGGTTTCGATTTCATAGCAGCACTATTTTTATCTTTATCCATATGAATCATTCGGAACAATCTAGATGTACTGAAAATGGCTCCTCCTCCTCTTCTCGCCGCCGCCGATGGCGCTTTTCCGACGACGGAGCTGAGACTGAGAGTGGCTGTGGTCAGCGAACCAAACAACGAGACCACTCGCATATCCGCAAAAAAAGAAAAAAGAAAATCAATCATTTCTGCGTTGACAAAAATACCCCTTTTAATAAATATATCAAAAGACGAAAACACCCTTATAAAATAACACTAGCATCTATAACCCTCCGTTTCGCTGCAACTCAACTCCGAAGCTCTACAACATGGGAGTGATAAAAGACGGCACCATTTCAGGGAAATTTCCGGCGACTGAGGCCTTCGCGGTTCACTTTCCGGCTTATCCGTCTTCGATGTCTCGAGCTATTGAAGTTCTCGGCGGCACCGAGGCAATCCTCAAAGCCCGCTGCAGCCGGCCCCACGGCAAGCTGGAGCTCCGTTTCCGGCCAGAGGACCCGTGCTCTCATCCCGCATTCGGGAAGCTTCGCTGCTCTACCAGTTTGCTCTTGAAGGTTTCGAAGAATCACGGTGACGCTCAACTCCAAATCGATTCTTCGGCTCGTGATGAGCGAGCACAAGGGCGCGCACCTGGAGATGGAGAAGAGAGATTCGAGCTTTGTGCTGATATTGTCGCTAGGGTTGAGGAGGCTTATCATTTTGATGGTTTGGAAATTTAGCTTAATTAGCAATTTTGAATTTGCTGCTATTTTTTTATTGAATTTGATGTTGCAGCGAAATTTAGATTCTTGTATTAATACGTAGGAATGGTGGACTACCAACATGTTCTTCCTGTTCATGCGGAGGCTGCCAGAAGGAAGAAGAGAAATTGGGCAGAAATGGAGGAGCCAAATTTTGGTACTTTACTTGTTACTATTTTTTTTTTTTTTCAATTGAATTGTTTTTTTTATAAATTCTAAATTTCAAGTTTAATGTGCTAATTATTTAGTTTTGCTGCTTCCATGTAGAAAATAGTGGTCTTATGGACATGGATCAGGAGGATTTGTTGATGCTAGTGCCTCCTCTTTTCTCACCCAAGGATAGACCTGAGGAATTAGTTCTGTAAGATACTTCTACTGATTTTTTATTTGGTGTTCATGTAACCAAGAAAAGTAGTGTACTTCTCAAATATTAGGAAAAGATTATGTGGAAACAGTTTGATACTTTAAGAAGAAGATAGGATTGTGGATGTTTCACTTCACACTAGTTATCAATGATCATTTGATATTAGAATTTACAGATTTGATAATCTTGAAATGAGTAAGGTCCAAGAAGTTTGGTAAATCTTAAAATAAGCAGTATAAGTCATCTGGAACCAAATTTGGGGATTACTGGCAAAGTCGTATGAAAAGAACTCGAGAATTGTTCACTAAATTTCGGTATCTGAGGTAGATAAAAAAAAAAAAAAATCATTTCTAGGTGAGATTTATTTACTGTTTCTAGCTGTGATAGTGCAATTCTGTTCCATTTACTTAAAAATATAAATTTTCTATGAAATTTTTTCATGCTTAATTGTTGGAAAATTTTGAGTTGAAGTTTCACTTTCCTCTCTCTCTCTCTCTCAAGGTCAAAACCACCAATGGCGCCAAATTTGAAAAAGAAACCAGAGGAAGTTGCACAACAGCCTGGAGAGGTAAATCTTACTGTTTGTTTAAAATTAACCTTTTTTTGGTTTCTGATATGCAACCTAGTGAAGTTTGAGTGCTTGTACTTAACTTATCCTTCGGTTGTTGCACTAGTGGTATGGAAATGCCAACATAGCAAGCATAATTGGCATTCTTTACTCCTTAGCGGTTGGAGAAGGTGGCGAGTTCTTGGAAGTTGAGTAAAGAGGATACGAGTTATAGAATTTGATTGTGTTTGCATTGATTTAGGTGTCATCTATGGGCTATAGTACTAGAATGTTTCATGGTAAGGAAGCCTCGGGATTTTGTGGTTATAGTATGTTAGAAAGAAAAGGGTTAGTGAACCTTTTGGAACATAAAAATTGCAAACAGATGATAATAATGCCGAATCCTTTGAAGTTTGTTCCAAATCTATGCTTATTATTATTATTCGGGTATGACTATTAAGCATAATCAGTTATGTGTATGGCTCCTGGTAGAGAGATTCACTAGAAAGATGGCTCTTTTGATACATAATTAGTATTCTTTAGGAATATAAATATTTTTTTCCTTTTCTTTTTATCAGGAAACTTCCATTTTGAATTTGTGTTCTTTAGCTGTTGCTTGTCTGGTACACGGTTATAATTCCATCTGGAGACTATTTTTCCCTTTCACTAAAATTTGAGCAACCAAAATATTTAAATCCTATTTAGAAAGTCACCTCTGCTTTTAGAATTAAAAGTTAGTACTTAGTTCTGTATATCTTGTCAATATTATCCAAGCAGGTAGTAGTTACTCTTTGTTTTGTTGATAAGCCCAAATTAATCCTTAATAGGCTTAGGGTCTGCACCTTTGTGTGTCATTATAATTTACTGCTACCATTTGTGTCTGTTTTATTTATTTTTTTCATTCGTTAAGCTTTTTAGGTACACAGATGTTATTTTATATTGCTTCTGCAGATCATTAAATTACCACATTATATTATGTAGTGTTTTAGCTATTCTTCTTGACTAAAATACGTATTAGGTTAACTTCATTATGAAACATATGCCATAAGATCTTAATGACTGCTCATGACAGTTGAACTGACACTTGTGCTTTTTCCTGTTGCAGATGGATATAGAGTCAGGTCTTGCAATTGATTATAATGTTAAAGATATCCTTTTTTTAGTAAATTAAATTAAATTTTAACATGAAACATGTCGTAACAGTCATCTGCTAGACTCTAATGTATGTATCAGACAATTCAGAGCTCAATTTTACACTTACATGCTCTACCTTGCTATGTCATTTTCTCATGACCTAACACTCATAATTTAGTCATAAATTTGATGGTCTTGAACAGTTTAATATTAAATGTCCTCTAACTACTGGATACTGTGGAGTGTGGACAGCGTACATGTAGAGGTCTTGGAACTATTATAGGTGTATTCTGATGAAAACTATAGAGAAGCTGAGTTAGCTCTAAGAGCTTGTGCCACTTCAGTTCGTAAACTACTGAACTACTCACTAGTATTAATTAGATAATTCAACAAAGTCAAAAGTCATCTATACACACTCATGGCTCGTGAGGAATAGTTAGCCTCTTGAAAACTCAATGGCATTAGTTGGACTAGAAGAAAGAGAATGTCTGCAACTCATTAGTCATTACCTTTTGTCCATGTTCATTCGGGGTCTGAGAGAATTAGAACTTGATGGTTTTGCTTATTTTGACATTTTTATCATAGACATTCTAAAATATATGTTTACCCAATTAAATTCTCAATCAACCTAGGAATAGCAGTATAAATAATGCTCAAGTGTCTTCTACTTCCTTTTCCCTTGTGCACTTAACATTCACACAGATCCCTAAGCAAGTAAATTTGGAGCAATGCATATGTGCAGATGAATGGGAGTTGCACATGGCTTTATCCAAGCTGTTTGATGAGAGGCCTATATGGCCCAAGATTTCGTTGTTGCAACGCTTGCATGATGAAGGTTTAAAATTTGGATACCGTATGTTTCAAAGGTGTTGTGCCTAGGATTCTTAAACTAAATATGCTTTTGCTGAGTTGGTCGAAGATTTGACATGTGATCTTATTGCTACTTGGATAAATATGATATTTCATGGTGTCTTCCATTTTTCTGGAAATGCAGGCTTCTCTTTATAAATGCATACTACTTCTCAAATGGGCCATTTCTTAGGCTTTGGATCAAGAGAGGATATGATCCACGTAGAGATCCTGAGTCTTGCATGTGAGAGTTCTGGCCAAAAAAATCTTTTATTTTTATTTTTATTGAATGCCGTTTTCTCTTTTTGCCTGTTTACAAAATTACAATTAAAGTAGATTAGTGACGGAAGGTATAGGTGAGAACACAAATGGACTTTTGTTTTTATTCTAACTGTTTAATTTATCATCTTTTGACTTTTGGTTTGGAGGAAAGCATTCAGAAATAGTTATTTAAATTAGATCGTTTCCAGCCTTTATCGAATTGATCTTTACCTTCCCAATGTTGTTCCGACAGATATCAAAGAATTGATTTCCGACTGCCACAACAAATATGTGATGCTAATGCAGCTAATGAGTAAGTTCTATTTGAGACTCGTATATGCTTTGGATATGTAGAAATCAAAACAGCAGATCTTCATATTATGTCAGTTAAGTAGCTGGAATATGACAATGAGAGTGTTACGCATACTGTCAGGATATAAAACAATCTACTAAACAAGTTTTAAGGAAACATACTTTGTTTACTTTTTCTGTCAATCGGCTGGTGTTTTTGAAACTAAATCATATCGATTCTACTTAATGTAGTCTTGGATTTGCATTTGCACAGTCCTATTGGTTTTTTTTTTTTTTTTTTTTTACCCCCTTGGTGCCTTAAACATGGATTACACAATTCTCTTCTGAATTATGGGCCTCTATGACAAGGTAGGCGAGCATTGGCAGGAGGCTGGGCTTAACCAAATAGGGTTTGGCTACTCTAACTTCAGAATTCTGTTAATATCATGTGGATACCTGTTTCATTACAGTAATTTGATTGAAAACTAAGAATATATTGTTCACAAAATGAAAATAACTCGAGAAACTATTGAGATCAGGTATCTTGAATCTTTTCTACTTTTTAGTGATAATTATCATATTTATGATAATTATTATTTTTGAGTGTGAATGAAATCTTTAGTAACTGCGCTGGCTGGTACTATGAAGGGGTCTTGGTTGATAATTGTTGTCTGTACGTAGTCTCAACTCTCACTTAATAATTTTGTGTTAACATCCAGGGCGAAACGCAGATGGAAAGATATATGTGCATTTCGAATATTTCCTTACCAGCAACTATCACTGCAACTTTTTGAACTTGTTGATGATTACATTCAACAAGAGATAAGAAAGGCTCCGAAGCAGGCAGAATGTAGTGTGAGTTTATATTTACCTTTACATGTTCTAATGTGCATACACAGTCACATGCACACTCATATAAGTGTGTAACTGTGTTTAGTGTACATGTTTTCTTGTACATTTGTGCATGCATGCACACACACAATATATAAGTGAATTACATTGTTAAATGAAAAACCTAATTTGGAAGGAAATAAAATATAAAGAAAGACTTCTAGGCCTTGTTGGAGTTGGAATAGCATTTGTACAATACTTGCTTCCTTATAGTTGTGTTTGTATCCTCAACTTTATTTATCTAACTTGCATTGTTGATTTGTTTCTCTCTGCACCTTTTTCACCTATTTAAATCCTTCCTTTATGAACATCTAGTTTGTAAGAGATGATGTTTGTGATCACCATATTAGGGTCCAGATTTTTCGTTGTTTACCAAGAAGCAATTTGGTTGTGCAATAGAAGTGATTAATTAATATGTCTTTAAATGGCCCTCTTCCCACAATTCCCCACACCCCCCCCCCCCCCCAACATATTTTTGTTGGGTTTTAACGTGTGCAATTGTTGCCACAA
>JAYMTK010003795.1:0-11840 GCA_036897405.1 Pelargonium myrrhifolium | reverse complement strand
AGTCAAGGGTTCGAAAAACCTAAAATCAAAGTCAGGGGGCTGACATTTTATTCTGGAAAAGTCAAGGAAGTGTGGCTATAATTAACCCAAAACTAAATCAATGAAATAATAAAAAAATTCAAACATCTTAAGCCGCACTTCTATTAATTTCAACAATACATTTCAAGTTAAAATATTTATTTATTTTAAGTCTAATGGGTAGTCCGGAGCTGGGTGGGTTCTAACTTCTAAGGGATGCTGCTGGTGTGGTGTTGGGAGCTGGTTGTAGACGGTGGAGGACAGTTATGGCTTCCCGTGACTCGTGAGGCTGAAGCTTGGGCCATTCGGGAGGCTTTGGAGTGGGTATCTAATGGAGTTTGGCAGTGAATAATTGTGGAATCGGATTCTTTGTTGGTGATTCGGGCTTTGAAAGATCTCTCCCATAAAGCTAGTTGATGTGTTGTCCAGGATACCCGATTCTGTGCCAAATCTCATGTATTTCGGACCGGAGAATGTTCCGGTTTCGGTTATCAATCTTGCTCATCTTGATCTAATGGAATGAAAGTCGTCTTTCCATAAAATAAAAAAAAAATAGAAACTACCAATATTATTAGCAATTCTGTGATGAAAATATGTCAGTACAGAGAAGATAAAATCATAAAACCATTGAACACAAAAATAAATAAATAAATTATCATACTAAACTACGGCAGGAGTCCGATTTTTCTTCTTGTGCGCTCTGCACTGCTCTATCTATTGTCTTCCTGAAACAAAGTGTGGTCTTTCTTTCCTGTCGGTGCTTCTCCATACGAGTTTGTGTAGTGTAGTTGTTGCTCCGTCGCTTTCGGTTTTACAGCTGTCTCTCCCTGTACTTTCCATTCTCGATGTCAGGATAATTTTGCCATAAACCAACACTGTGCTCCACTTTCTCTTTCTCTCACCTTCCTCATCAATGCAATGCGCCTCTTCATTTTCACTTCCTGACTTTCTTCTCTGCGAGATCGCACTCTGATTGTCTCGAATTTTTGTTCATTTCTCGGAATTCGATGTGATCGCCTGGGTTCCGAGGTGAGTGAGTACAGTTTGTTGACAAAACTGAGGGAATTTTAGTTTCAATTTCGGCTTGTTTTGTACTGCTGGTGTTGATTCCCGACACAATCGAGGTAACTAAAGCCTAATTTGGTTGTTTGGATTGTCACGTTTTGTTTTGTATGATGATCAGCTCAAGCGAAAGTGCAGAGCGTGTTTAACACTGCGATTATCCTACATTTTCTTAGTAGCCAAACAGAACACTGATGATTGTATTTCCCCCTTTCAAAAGCTATTTACTAGATATGCTTGTTGAAGGTGGCCATCTGATTCTTGGTTATCTTCTCTTTCTTTCAGTTATTGATTGGCACAAAGGCTTTGAGCTGAGCTACTTGGCAGAAGAAGTTGACGAATATAAAACAGGTTTTATCATTTTGGGGGCATATTGAAGCTTTTAGTTGCTAGGCATGGTAACAAGTTGTGGGACCTGCTGAGACCTGAATACGGTGCTACCACACTATCAGAGGATAAAAGCTGGTGGTAATGGACTCAGAAGGCGAAACTGGGGTAATTATTTTTTTTTCCCTCTTTTATAAGAAGACTGGGAAAGAGGATTAGTTAATTAGGTTCATTTGGGTACAAAGTACAAACTTTTTTCCCCTTGATCACAAGTAATGAATTGATAGTCCCTAAGTTTTCTATTTGGGGGAACATGTTATAGGTTTTAAATGGTATGATCATATTGTGCAGTTCTTAAAACATATGGTATTGGGTTATTGAAATTTGTGAATATTGTTACTTGATAACTTAGGCAAAGTCCATGAAGAATCTGGGAGGTCAGGTTTGCCAGATCTGTGGTGACAATGTTGGCAAGACTGCTGATGGTGAGCCATTCATTGCTTGCAATGTTTGTCCATTTCCTGTTTGCAGACCGTGCTACGAGTATGAGAGGAAGGATGGGAATCAGTCTTGCCCCCAGTGCAAGACCAGATACTTGAGGCACAAAGGTTAGTTGAAAAGTATACCACCACCGGTTATTCACCAAGTATCAAGAACTAGTGAGCTTTTTTTATTTTTTATATTATGATTTTGCCTGCTGTCTTTTCTTTTATTTTCTTTTCAAGAGTTCTCATTCTCTTTAATACATCTTGCTTCAATTAATGGCACATATTTATTTTAATTTGATTGCTTTTCAGTTCGTACTTTTTATGTTATTTATCAATGTTTAGACAGTGACTATGCCACTTTATTAAAATAAGGTGACATAATGGCTTAATTTTTATAAAAATTATGTAATGTGAATTCAGTTTTTCTAACCCTCAATGTAGTTTGCTTCGTCCTTGTAATTCATTCTCTAATTAAGTAATTAACCTACTACTATTATTGTTCTTTTTTTTTCTTCTTCTTGCTAATATATTCAGTTATGTAAAGTACATATACCCAAGATACATTATATTATGAAGAAAACAAGAAGAAGATAATTTCTGGATCACAGCTCCATAAGTCATGACTGTATCTTGTTAATATTTGGTTGGTTGGTTTCAGGAAGCCCTGCAATTCTAGGTGATAGGGAGGAAGATTGTGAAGCTGATGATGTTGCTAGTGATTTAAATTATTCTTCCGAAAATCAAAGCCAAAAGCAGAAGATTGCAGAACATATGCTGAGCTGGCAGATGACATATGGACGGGGGGAGGATGCTGGAGCTCCAAAGTATGATAAGGAAGTTTCTCATAACCACATTCCTTTGCTCACCAGTGGACAGGAGGTAGATCAAAAGTCTCTGGTATGTATTCTCCCTTTGGGCATGACATTTGCTGTGGAAGTAATTTTGTGCCTGCTGCTGAAATTTGTAGGTCTCTGGGGAGTTTTCTGCTGCATCACCTGAGCACATTTCTATGTCATCTCCTGGAGTCGGTGGTGGTGGAAAGCGTGTCCATCCGATTTCTTATTCATCCGATTTCAATCGATCACGTACTTTTTTAAGACCATGTAACATGTACACTGTACTCATGTTTCTATGTTCTTTTCTGCAATTGATTCGTGGTTTTTGGTTATTTTCTGCTTGCAGCTAGTATCAGGGTTGTGGATCCAGTGAGGGAGTTTGGTTCACCAGGATTAGGCAATGTAGCCTGGAAAGAGAGAGTTGATGGGTGGAAGATGAGGCAGGACAAAAATGTTATTCCAATGAGCACTGGTCAGCCTGCATCTGAAAGAGGAGGTGTAGACATTGATGCCAGTACGGATGTGCTTGTTGATGACTCTTTATTGTAGGTTCCTGTTTTATTAAATTTTACTTGTTAGTTGCTGTTATTTTTTCATTACAGTTTGTAGCTTTCCTTTTGTGGCACTTTTTCAATTTTCAACAATAAAATGTTAGAGAATGAATGAATGAAAATTTCTGACATAGGTTAACCCTTGTTATAAGCAATAGTTGTGAATATAAATTTGCATATTTATTTAGCATTCACATGGGATCCATCTTGCCTAGCTTTGAACTCTGGATTTATTTATTGTTTCTAATTGAATGCTGTCATCTGTCCTTTTTTGCTTCGTAGGAATGACGAAGCTCGGCAGCCTCTCTCAAGGAAGGTTTCTATTCCATCATCAAGGATTAACCCATATAGGATGGTCATTGTTCTTCGACTAGTTATTCTCTGCATTTTCTTGCATTATCGGATAACAAACCCTGTGAAGAATGCATTTGCTCTGTGGTTAATATCAGTGATATGTGAGATCTGGTTTGCCATATCATGGATTCTGGATCAGTTTCCCAAGTGGCTTCCCATAAACCGTGAAACCTATCTTGATAGGCTTAGTCTGAGGTAGGATAAGAATTATTCTCATTCTCCTGGTTTATATAGGCCCATAATGAAACCCTGATTACATGTTTTGCACAGTTATATGTCAGTTTGATGTTTTCCTTTTATTTAGAGTTCTAATTTTAAGTGTATGCAAATTACAGATATGACCGAGAAGGAGAACCATCACAATTAGCTGCTGTTGACATTTTTGTCAGTACTGTCGATCCATTAAAGGAGCCTCCTCTTGTGACAGCCAATACTGTGTTATCCATTCTTGCGGTTGATTACCCAGTTGACAAGGTCTCTTGCTATGTCTCTGATGATGGTGCTTCGATGTTAACTTTTGAAGCTTTGGCCGAAACATCAGAATTTGCAAGGAAATGGGTTCCTTTCTGCAAAAAGTATAGCATTGAGCCTCGGGCTCCAGAATGGTACTTTGCACAGAAGATTGACTACTTAAAGGATAAAGTTCAGCCATCTTTTGTCAAAGATCGCAGAGCTATGAAGGTAAGGATATAAATTATAATATACTGATGTGCTTGTATCCTCTATTACTTTTCTGTATGCTTATAATCATGACACTTCTTCGGTCTTCCTCATCTCTTACAGAGAGAATATGAAGAATTTAAAGTTCGCGTAAATGGGCTTGTTGCAAAGGCACAAAAAGTTCCTGAAGAAGGATGGATTATGCAGGATGGTACCCCCTGGCCTGGAAATAACACCAGAGACCATCCAGGAATGATCCAGGTAACTTCCTCTTTTGGTTGTCATGTTAAACCTGACTAGTTACAGGCTAGGTCTTGTTGTTCTGTATGTTATGCCATATATTAATTGGTGTTTTGTTTTCTTTTCATGATATGTGTGATCTTGTGTAATTCATTCCGATGGGAGTGTTCTTTTCTAGTTGTATTGTGATTCATCTGGGTCCTCAGTCAAATTAATATATGTTGCCTCTTATCGTAGTGCCATTTGTTAACGAGTTTTTATAATTCATTGTTTACAGGTGTTTTTAGGTCAAAATGGAGGGCTTGATTCAGAGGGTAATGAGCTGCCACGTTTGGTTTATGTTTCTCGTGAAAAACGTCCAGGCTTCCAACATCACAAGAAAGCCGGTGCCATGAATGCACTAGTAAGTAGTAAATAATTAAAAATCTATAAATCTTGTCATGTTTTTAGGAACAGCTAACCTGTTGTAATAAATGTCTCTCATGCAGGTTCGTGTATCAGCAGTCCTCACAAATGGACCATTTCTGTTGAATCTTGATTGTGATCACTACATAAATAATAGCAAGGCCATAAGGGAAGCTATGTGTTTTATGATGGATCCCAACCTTGGAAAGCATGTTTGCTATGTTCAGTTTCCACAAAGATTTGATGGTATTGATAGGAACGATCGATATGCCAACCGTAACACTGTCTTCTTTGATGTAAGTTCTGTGCCTTTTATTTACCAATACAATGTGAATATATTAAATAGTTTCAATACTGTTATGCATGTGGTGTGCTAGTCGTATAGTGATGAAAATATAATGATAATGCGTCTAAAAAAGCATATTATTTCTTTTGCCTCCCCGCTTTTAAACAATTTTATTCTTTGGCTTTGTGTTTCAGATAAACTTGAGAGGTTTGGATGGCATTCAAGGTCCTGTTTACGTGGGTACCGGATGTGTTTTCAATAGAACAGCTTTGTATGGTTATGAACCTCCTCTCAAACTGAAGCACACGAAACCTGGATTGCTATCTTCACTCTGTGGTGGATCGCGAAAGAAAAGCTTAAAATCAAGTAAGAAGGGCTTAGATAAGAAGAATTCTAGTAAGCATCTGGACCCCACTGTGCCAATTTTCAATCTAGAAGATATAGAAGAGGGAGTGGAAGGTAAGTTAAGTTTTTAAAATTTACAATTTTCTATCTAATTGGCATATATGTACCATGAATGTTTCATCTCAACTATTGTCAAATTGGGTTTGGTGATCATGCTATTGCATATTTATATTATCATTGACATATTTTGGAGACAATTATTGCTTTGTTTGTTTTTTTTTTATTCTACAGGATTGTAACCTTTAAAGGCATAATTGTTTTTTGAAGAAGGAAAATTGTCCCTTCTATCAAAAGATATATTTCTAATGAACTTTTTGTGAACTGAAAGATTGTATCCATGTTGTGTATCTTCCACTATATTTCCATTATGATTTTCTTTTCTTTTTTTATTTTACTCTAGGTCATTAATCAGTTGAAATCCTCCCTTGTTAGGATCAATTTCATATTAACTGTCTTTCTCTTTTCTTATAATCATGTTCTGCCTTGTCCAAATGATTTTCTAAAATATGCTCGTGTGTGTAGATTCCTACCTTAGGTAGTTAAGTATGGTATTTAGAGTCAATCCTACTGCCTGGGCAGCACAAATTGACTCAAGAAAGTATCTTTAATTATTAAGATGCCAAATATTAATGTCTAATTTTCATCTCCCCTTGCACAAAAATCAGGTGCAGGATTTGATGATGAGAAGTCCCTACTCATGTCACAAATGAGTTTGGAGAAAAGATTTGGTCAGTCTGCAGTGTTTGTTGCCTCAACACTTATGGAGAATGGCGGTGTCCCTCAATCTGCAACTCCCGAAACTCTTCTTAAAGAGGCTATTCATGTTATCAGCTGTGGATACGAGGACAAATCAGACTGGGGAACTGAGGTATGTTGTGTTTTTTTGTTGATGTTTTTGCATTTTTATTAAAATCGTTCTAGTCTTTTGTTCTCCCCAATGCAAAAGGAAATTATGTGCTTGTGGATTTAGTTTCATATTATAGGGATTGGATGAACACACAAGTAGGTAGTATTTTTCGTTTAATAAGTGAACATTTGGTTTTATAAATTCATTAGCCTTCCTAAACAAAATACTCTCTGTCCTAAAATGTGTGACATGTTTCTCTTGAATTTTTGCCCCATTGTAAATTAGGTAAAATCGTTTTGGTATTTGCTTTCTCTTGATATCTTTTTTTGCATGGAAAGAAGGTGAAGTGTTAATGTATCCCATATTGAAAGAATGTGAAGTCTGTCACCACTTTGGAGTCAATTTTAACATTAAGCATTCTAGTCACTTGCAGACTGTATTTATTTGTCATAGAAGTCTTAAATGCAAACTTGTTAATTCCTTGCTTTCTTTATCATGTTCGTGCTCTACAGATAGGATGGATTTATGGATCTGTCACAGAAGATATTCTTACAGGATTCAAGATGCATGCTCGTGGTTGGCGGTCAATTTACTGCATGCCCAAACGTCCAGCTTTTAAAGGGTCTGCTCCAATTAATCTTTCAGATCGTTTGAACCAAGTGCTTCGATGGGCTCTAGGTTCTGTTGAAATTCTTCTAAGTCGGCATTGCCCCATCTGGTATGGTTATGGTGGTAGACTAAAGTGGCTTGAGAGGTTCGCGTATATAAACACCACAATCTATCCAATTACCGCCCTTCCTCTTCTCATGTATTGTACATTACCAGCTGTCTGTCTCCTCACAAACAAATTTATTATCCCACAGGTTTGTTATAAAAACCTTACAACTTTTTTCCTGGCGGCCTCTAGTCTAGTCTAATAAAATATGGAGAAAGTGCTTGATCTCTTACAGTGATGGATTTACTTTTCATTTTCTTGTTGCAGATCAGTAACATTGCAAGTATATGGTTCATCTCTCTCTTTCTTTCCATCTTTGCGACTGGTATACTGGAGATGAGGTGGAGTGGAGTGGGAATCGATGAGTGGTGGAGAAACGAACAGTTTTGGGTTATTGGTGGTGTCTCAGCCCATCTTTTTGCCGTCGTCCAAGGTCTGCTGAAAGTACTTGCTGGAATTGACACCAATTTCACAGTCACCTCCAAGGCATCAGATGAAGATGGGGATTTTGCTGAGCTCTACATGTTTAAATGGACAACCCTTCTCATCCCGCCAACTACTTTGCTGATAATAAACCTCGTAGGGGTCGTTGCAGGAATCTCCTACGCCATCAACAGTGGTTATCAGTCGTGGGGCCCCCTTTTCGGCAAGCTATTCTTTGCCTTCTGGGTTATAGTCCATCTATACCCCTTCCTGAAAGGTCTCATGGGGCGCCAGAACCGGACACCAACCATAGTTGTGGTGTGGTCAATTCTCTTAGCTTCCATATTCTCATTGTTATGGGTGAGAGTTGATCCCTTCACCACAAGAGTTACTGGTCCAGATACTTCAGTGTGTGGAATTAACTGCTGATGAAGTAAGTGAGAAGAAAACTAAATATGATCAGTTTGGTTTCAGGAGGTGAAAGTAAACTATTATGTGTAGTTTTGTTGTGGGTATGGGCTTGTTTATATGTATGTATAAAATGTGAAGTTTACATGTGCAGATCATAGGAGTGGAGAAAAGAAAACAAATCCTTTTTGATGTTCCAGAAGTGGTAAATTATGTAATGTTGTGGACAAAATATGTAAACTGTGGAGACTTGGTTCTGTTATTCATACTGAAACCAATACGAAGTACTAGTAAGCAAAAGGTTGGAAGTTATTTTGTTGAATACTAGGTTAGGTTAGGTTGTAGCTCATTGGGAAGAAACCACCCACTCTGTTGATGAATTCTCATCCATTTATAAATCCAAACGTCACCTAAAGAGAAATTATAAATTCTCGGAAGTGCTAGTTTGGGACAATCCACTCTGACGTGTTTTTATAATTTACACACTTTTTTTTTATTACCCCTTCTTAGAGTTGTGTTTATGTTAATCCATTTTCTAATGATACGTAAGCCCTTTATAAAGCATACAGATCGTTGATAAGATCACAAATTTTCAGTTAAAAGTCTATGATTATAAAGTTCTCTCAAACCCTGAAACCTCGGATCCTCCTCCTCCCGTTTTAAATTGGAAGCATCTTTGGAGCGCCCTCGTTCTGAAAAAATTTAAAGTGTTTTGGTAAAAAGTCATTAACAAAGCGCTTCCTATTGCGTTATCACTTTTCAAAAGAAACATGAGTTCCTCACATCTCCGTATTAGATGTGCCTCATCTACAGAATCTATAGAGCACATGATTTTCAATGCCCTCAAAGTAAGAAATATTGGTTTGCGTCACCCCTTTCATTCAGGTCTGACTCTATCTCTTCCTGTACCCAATGGTTATCTCCCTTGCTTTCCAAAGCCAAAAAAAGGGAAGTCAGGAAGACCTAGACAATCTCATGTGGAGTACATCCATGACTTGGGAAATTTTGAAACAAAGAAATGCGGAGATTTTTAATAGGGATCAATTTAGTGTCTCCAAGGTCCTTCATTCAGCAGAAGCTCTGGTCTGGGATCTCCACAAAGCTCATCAGGAAAGAATTAATCTCCACAATTCTGCATCCCACCCTCCCCGAGACCCTACTCCTGACAACTGGAACTCGATCTTCTTATCGGATCCAGCTGATTATTTTTTCTTATGTGATGGATCATTCTCTCCTCAAGGAGCAGGAATAGGTTGGGAATTGAGAAATCGACAAGGACAAATTTTAGCCCGACATAGTTCCCCTTCATCAGCTCAGAGCGCCTTCAATGCTGAAACTGAAGCTATTTCTTTTGCTTGTGATTTTATGCTTAATCATAATGTGTTAAATGCATGCTTTCTTACAGATTCTCTATTGTTATACAGGGAATCTCCGTGAGCCGGAGTCAGAGAATAGTAGGGCAGATATCAAGGCGACTATTGTGGACATCATCCATGTGATTTTTTTTAGCCATCTCAATGGTAGTATTTTGAATGTAAATAGAAGAATAGTCGACCCTGCTCATAGGCTAGCCAATCTTGGTAGATTTGGAACTAGCAAAACATGGATGGACAATAATGTGTATTACTTTGGCCTTACTATTTCTTAATGAAGTTCTCTTTCGGTTTAAAAAAAAAGAAGATATTTGTGATCAATCCTTTTTTTTTTTCTTTTGGTGGCGGAATAAAAGTAGTTCATTGCTACAAATATGTCTTATTGAAAAGAATAAGACATGTTTTCGGATCTTTCTCTTCAACTTTACAACATTGCATTTTTTATTTGATACGAATAGTTGAAGTGAATTTTCTGAAAATCAAATGGATTACGGAAGTGTGTGATTTCAACTATTGATTGGGCTAGTATCAAGCCTACAGTTGGCCGCATGCATAACAACTTGTGTCCACATTTTGAAACCCGAGAAAGAGTGCAACAGCAAGGTACAAAAAATGTGGTGCGGCTGGAACGTAATTTCATTTGAAATATTAGATTTAAGTCGAATGAAATGATTTGCATCTAATTCAAATCGAATAACATTAAAAACTTGAGATTTCAAATGATAACTGTTACTTTGCTATTTAAAATTCTATGGCTTTCCTAATATAGTATTTGTAATATAACATGTCAAAGATTTTAATAAAAACTTCAAATCAAATACAAGTTTTCAAACGCAACCAAAAGTTACGAGTAATTTCAACTAAATACATTGTGGATGTCATGCTTTTTTTTTTCTTTTTTTTTTGGTCTAAGCCATGAGGTTCCAGAGCGTGCCCGCACTATGACGGTTGACACCTTTAAACCGTTTGAACACACTCAGACTAATCCTTATTCGAGGTTTGTTCACAAGTTCAGAATTTCACCTCTCCCCATAGGTGTGTGCAGCATTTGTTAGCCTTACATTTTGTAATTGAGCCAACTGTAACAATAAATAGAAATAAAAAAGAAAGTGCAGTTGCAGTGCAACGAGTGTATGTGGGACTGAGTGCATCAAATCATTTATTTGTGAATTACAGAACAATACAGCCACAGGGAATTCAACCTTTGCGGATCATACTAATACTACAGAGACATATAATACAAAACAAATGAAGCAAAAACCGCATAAACAAGTCTGTCTGGAGAACAAGTTTGTTACAGGTGCAGGAAGGAACCAAAAAAACAAAACACAGAAATTTTCTATTTTGTAAAAAAAAAAAAACAGATATATTAAGTTTTCTATGAATCCCTAGAGCAATAACTAAGAACATCATGGCAACAATCTGCCTCTGAGAAAATGCCAGGGTCCAGTTCCAGTTCCCATCCTGAAAATGAAAGAGTAATTTTATTTCAATATCATGTATCCAATCCAGACAAAATATAGTAATTCTGCAACATAAAAAAGAACTAAAATGTTCATGACAAAGGTCCACAATTTGCTCCTAGTCATTTAGATTTATGTAAATTGTAGGATCATCTTTGCATTGATAACCAGAAAATGCGATGCCAAAAGAGATGGAGAAAGTTAATGTAATTCCATTTTCATCAATTTGAAACACAATTTTTTTGAAGTCAATGCACAAATATAATTTTAACAACAAAGCTTACCTCCAAACACCAGCGAAGGCACGCAGTCCCATATAGATGGTTAAAGCAACCCAGATTCCAACAAAACCATTGCTCTTAGAAAGAAGGAACAAGGAACCGATGCTTACTATGGCCACAAGCACCTGAAGAATGAAGAAAAATAATTTTTAGATTCTATTATGGAGTTCAAAAGATCATGTTGTAGGCTAAAAAGGGGTTATGAACTTACCATGGAGTACGCGGAATAGGCAAAATCTGATGCTCCAAAGTTAACACCATCAAAAACAAAAGCTATTGAATTGATTGGTTGTGTAGCGGCAACAAACTGAAGAAATAGATGAAGAAAAATTCAGTAAACAGATAACTAAGAAAATTCTAGTGTTTCCTTTTTTCTTTTTTCCTTGTAGATGATACTTACCGGGAGGCCTATACTTATGAGGTGCAGGACATTTACGTCTTTTGTAAAGATGCCAGATCCAAATTGCAAACCAAATCCAACTACAAGTGCAAGTCCCAAGCCCAGAACAAGACCCATCTGCACCACAGAAATTTCATGAGGCTCTAATCATGTGGAGGAATATGAAATCCCAGAAATGGATGATATTTCATATGGAGAGGTCTCCTTTTACAATGATGATTTGTGACATACAATATTAATGATATGGGGAAAACCAGGCTTAGTGGCTCTTCCTTACTATAAAAGATGCCATATTTAT
>JAYMTK010003794.1:0-11841 GCA_036897405.1 Pelargonium myrrhifolium | reverse complement strand
CCACCAAGTGAATTTGTGGGAGCGGAGCAACCCGTCCAGATCCATGATTTTAAATGAGGTGTCATCACCTTATTAGTGCAATTAATATAAAGTTAGATCGGTCAACTGATATAAAGTTATATCAACCAACTGATGCTCGTATAAGAAGAAAAAAGTATTCGGTAACTTTCAAACCTTGTTAGGTACAAAACGACATGTCGTATCATTCAAACCCCAGCCCCTGGCAGTTATTATAAGATCATAGGAATCAAAGCGTGGTTGCTGACTTTGGGGTTTTGTCGTTGAAAAGAAATGGGATCGATGATGAGTTCATCAAGTGCTGGCCAAAACCAGAAGAACACCACAGACGAAGCGGCTCTAAACAAGGCAAAGGACCTTGTTTCTTCCAATCCCGTTGTTGTCTTCAGGTAATCCCAATTTCTCAATTTTAATCTAAAACCCACCATCGAACAAGAACACAACTCTACTGATTATCTATCATGACGCAGCTTTTCATTACCAATTTTGACCTAACAATTTTGCCCAATTTGCAGCAAAACCTACTGTGGTTATTTCACGAAGGTGAAGCAGCTTCTCAATCAGCTTGGAGCTCCTTACAAGCTCATTGAATTGGATCGCGATAGTAAGTTTATCTCTCCCAACATTTTGGTCAAAATTGCAAGAACTTGGATGCAATGAAATTTATGGTTTGGGTTATGATAAAGGTGAAAGACACAATTTGGTTTTTGAATTTTCTGTGTTTGGACATAATTTGCTCATGAACTTTTTTTTGACCTAAAATGGTCTTGAACTTTCGTGTTTTGATCCAATTTGGTTTCCGAACTGTTGACATAAGCTCGAACCATTTTGGGTCACTATTTGAAAGTTCATGACCATTTTGGATCATTATTTTATTTGAAAGCTCATGGACTAAATTGGATTTAAACACGAAAGTTTAGGAACCATATTGGATTTAAAGACCAAATTGGGTCCAAATAGGTCATTGAGTTTTTTACCTATGATAAATTGAGAAACCACAGAGTAAGGCATGCTCTGTCCAGTCCAGTTAATAGCTTTGTGAAGTGATGTCAAAATTTTGGGTTGTTTGTTATAAGGTGATGGAAGTGATGTTCAAGCAGCATTGGCAGGGTGGACTGGGCAGAGAACTGTCCCAAATGTGTTTATTGGACAAAAACACATAGGTGGTTGTGACTGTAAGTATCTTCTACTACCTTAAAGCAAGAAAAGAACATATGCTATCATAAAAATTCACAACATGTTTCTGGTCATTGCAGCTGTTATGGCAAAGCACCAACAGGGTAAGCTAGTGCCTCTTCTTACTGATGCCGGTGCCCTCGCCACCAAATCCGCTCATATGTGACGCAACTAAGTGCTGCACTGCGTTTTTCATTTCTGCGTATAGGTTGCTATATTATATATCTGTGCAACTAGGTTCCTGAGAAACTGACAAGTCATTGAAGATGTAATGCAAATTTATTTGACCCTTAAGGTTTTGTAATCCTCGTTCCATCGCATATATATTCTAGTTTATAGTACAACTCAATTGCCAATGCTTACAGTTTGCTTCTCAATATGGCTGCATTTATTGATGATCTTCTTATCCATCTTAATAAGATTCGCGCCACGCCATCTGAGTGTTGCAAATATGTCAAATTATGTGACATAGTTGTTTCCCGTTGTTCAAAACTCTATGGACAACGTTCATTCTTTCTTTGCCCGCTGGATTAAGAAGTAGGGTTTATATCAGTTGGGTTAGTCCGAATTCTGAACTTGAGAAATAATTCAGATTCAGAATTTGCTTACCTGGGATATGTCTATCCATGAATCAAGCGTCTTTATAGCTTTTCCCGATAGTTGTGTTTCACGAGCTAAGTTTACTCCTTCAGCCAAGGTATTCACACGACCACTGACCAAAAGGGCTGCTGCGGCATTTAAGATCTGATAGATTGTGTTGGCGATTAATATGTTTATCAAAGATAAGAAACGACCAACTCAGCACAGCAAAACACAAACGAAAACCAAATATCGTTCCTGGCATGTGTTGAACAAGTGTGTACTTGCAAACTACAAAAGAAGAGAAAAAGAGAGTATTATTGAGATCAAGGGAGTCATAGAAACCTACGAATGCATCTGCAATAGACCCTTTCTCCCCGGACAGTACACGCCTTAGAACCTCTGCGTTATACTCTGGGCCTCCACCTCGCAAGTTATCTAGAGTGCTGCGAGGAATGCCAAACTCCACTGTGCAATGAGCAATGATCTCATCAGTACAATAACCACTAAAGCATACAATTACTACACAATTGCAGGTTATGTTGTTAATTCATCGGTTCATGGGTTGCGAATTGACAAGAGTGAGCGACTCTTACATGGATCAAATGAGAACCTCTCAATCTTTTCTGGAGTGACATCAAGGACAAATCCCGGTCCTGTATTCAGATGAAAAAGACGGTACTATTATGAGATTTGAGCTTCCTAAACTTGATTGTACTCCACAGTATCACGAACATTCTCATGCATGAAAGTGAAAGGATCATAGTATCTTACCGAGGGGACTCATTTCATCTAAGCCCTCTGAGTGAACAACTAGTGCTCTCTTCATGCCAAATAGTTGCAGTACTTTTGCCATCTTAGAAACCTATTTGATAAACATAAAAGAAACTCTTAGAAACAATTTTTTTTTTTTTTTTTTTAAAAAAAAGTGCCCAAAACCTTTCTTGGAACGGCCTAAGTAAACCTTGTCAAGTCGCATGTACATGCTTGAATCAAGGGACCAATAGTGTTCAAGAAAGATACTTCGTCTCTTGTCCCCAGCCTAGGTCTTTTGGCACCTGACCGCACCAAAGTGGTCTCTTACACCACCACCACCAAGGATGTGTTGAGTAAGGATTGATCCTGAGACCTCTCACTCACACAGTTGGAATAACCAATTGTGCCACACCTGGTGGTTCTCTTAGAAACAATTTAACAAAAACATTTTTGATACGCCGCATACAAAAATTTACTGGAATGATACGGCCTCAGGCCTCTCTGAATACATCATCCTATGCCCTATTTTATACTAGAATAACCAACCAAGCAACAACAAGACACTTACTAAATCTTCTGAGTAAACACCAACAACAGCAAAAGGTGCTCGTGCTGGATTCAACATGGGGCCCAAAATATTGAATACGGTTTTCACTTTTAGTTTCTTCCTCACTGGGAGAATAAGCTTCATTGCAGGATGATACTTTGGAGACATCATAAAGCCAATCCCTGCTTCATTGACACATGATTTTACCCCCTAATTCCAAAAGCATGAGAACAATAAAAATAGATTAATATATATAAAAAGGAAAACAATTGAATGAAGGTTCACACTTCAACTTTCCACGAGGATTTATGAGTTAATCTAAGTTTTCTTGTACTAAGAAAGCAAAACAATTAATATGATAGCCATTGAATTTGAACTTAAGATCTGCCTAGACCATCCCCAACAATTTTCCATCTGATCCAAGATCCATAGGGTATAGGGCACATAATTCAAAAAAAAAGGCTGGAGCTAACAAACAGTGAAGTCTTAATTTTCCTACCAATGCCTAAGGCCTCATAAAGGCGATGATGCATAAATTGATCTTTTACTCTGTATCCAGAAGAACGGTGTTTTAATAGAACTAGATTCCACTTTTGGAGTCCTAGAGAAATGTGTTACGGTATGTTCACCAACATACTAATGTCAATAAAGATTTTTAGGAGAGAAGGGTATGCTAACCATTCCCCATCACAATTTTTTTTATAGAAATTACAAGCTCAGTAGAATGTGGCACACGTGATTCTGTAATGCGTGGCTTAAACGAGAGCGGCCTTGTCTTGTCACTTGTTAGTTTATTTTTCCTCTTTTGGCATTAAAAATGTGCTTCTCTCTACACCAAAAGTAGCTGAATGCTCACTATGAAGCCCACACTCATATTCAGGAGCAATCAAGTTACTACCATTTCAGTTATTAATGAATCCAATTTATCACACACCAACCTCCGGGTCCAGATCAATAACTACTCCAAGTGCCTCCAAGACATCAGCGCTTCCACATGCAGAAGAACTCGAACGATTCCCTTGCTGCAAGGTTATTAAATATTGTACAGAAACATGAGACAGACGTAATAGAACCAAGCAGCGAGTACTATAAATAGAAATGCAATCTTCGATCCCAAAAGAGAGAGAAATGACCACCTTTGCAACTTTTGCACCACATGCTGCAGCAAGTATGGATGCCCCGGTTGAAATGTTCACCGTGTTTGCACCATCTCCACCTGTTCCGACAATGTCAACCACATCACCCAAACCTTCCACTGGCGTGGCATGCTTGATCATAGCCCTTGCCAACCCCACAACCTATCCATACAAAAACATAATGTATGACTTGAAGACAGGTTCTAAGCACTTTTGAGCTATACATGTTTCATAATTCCCAAAAAATGATGCTTTTTTTTGTGGCAAAACATTAATTCCCCAAACAGCAACAGAAAAGGTAACTTCACTAGCACTACACAGTACACATCTTTGAAAGCTTTAAAAACACATTTCCCCCAAAAGGGCAAGGAAGATTAAAAAAACAAAAACAAAAACCTACTTCTTCAAATGTCTCTCCTTTAGCCCTCAACAGCACAAGAAAGGCACTAATCTTAGCCTCATCCGGATCGCTGAGCAAGAAATTGAGTGAAGCTTCTGCCTCGGCCTCGGACAAGTCCACCCGGTTAATCAAAGAATCAATCAACTACAAAACAACATCAAAAACAAAAATTGATTGAAACCCAATTGAATTCAAATAAACCCAGGCTCTGGGTCAGTAGGTACCTCATTAAAGCAAGTGGTTAATCAAAGAATCAATCAACTACAGAACAAAAACGAAACAAAAAATTGATCGAAACCCAATTGAATTCAGCTGAATCCAGGTTCTGGGTCAGTAAATACCTCATTAAAGGAAGTGGTTTGTGGGAGTGGAGGTCTCAAGTTGCTGTCACGAACAGTTGATACAGCAGCACAAACGTGTCTCTGATGTAGTGATGTATGAGCAATCTGGGCAGAGAATACACATTGTTGAGGACCCAACCTGGGGCCGAGACGGTGAGATATTGAAGGAAAAGAGAAAGAAGAGAGCTGGTACACGGAGGGCACAGCCATTGATGACCCAAAGAACCCAACTTGTGAAAGGAATGTGAATTAGTTTCTGGGGAAAATATATATAAATGGCATGAAAATGTGATGAGAAGATCCGATATTTAGGTATTTTGGAGAAAATAGGAACAAGAAGAGAGTGATGTGTAAAGTGATGCTACTAAATATTGAAACGGTCATAGAAATTAAATAATCTAACCTGCCTGAATGGTCCCAAATCTTTATGGTCATTTTACGGTGCCAAATTTTCATGGTTTATGTTGGAAATGAAAAAAGATTTATAGTTTATATCAACCAAGTTTCTTGCAAGCAATCACTTCTTCAGTTATTATATGCAAATCAGTAACCGAGTTCTTTAATTGAGTCTTCACAAAATTTTGTAAAACACAGAACACAATGCATGCAAGCCTCAAACTGTGGCCCAATGTATTGTTTTGTTAGTTCCCATGTAACTGCCTTTTTTTTTTTAGGGCTTGTTTGGTAACACTACTAGAGGGACTAGAAGTCCGACAGTTTCATTCAAATTTTGCCACATAAAATTATTGCAAGAGATAAAATAGAATTCTTTTGTTTTCTTAAAGGTGATTTTGCATTTCCTCGTATACGAGCTTTTACATGTTAATGAATTTTGATACAAAGGTTGGTTGGTTTTATAAGAATGTTGATATTTTGATATAAAAGATTGACCTTTTAAGTATATATGTTGATTGTTCTTACAAAAAGATTAACATTTATAAAGAAAAATTTGATCTTTTTAGTGCAAAGGTTCGTTGTTTTTATAAAAATGTTGATCTTTTGATATAAAAAAAATTGACTTTTTTAGTTTATAAGTTGATTGTTCTCCCAAAAAGATTGACTTACGAATGCATGTACATTTTGGTTAATTTACTTTTACCAACTGTGTGAGAAAATAGAAATCTAAATTTTGTCTACTTTTGTTTTAGGACACAAAAGTAATTTTATTGACTTCTACAAGCTTTTGTTAGCAAACATATATATTTTTAAAAGTCATTTTGGATCTGTTTTTGGCTTTTGAGTAGTGTTACCAAACAAGCCCTTAGTGCCACCTTGGACTCGGCTTTTTCGGGTTGACTTTTTAATTTAAGTTTTGTATGCATTTAATCCGTGTATTGAACTATCCGGGAGTAACCAGTTGTAGTAGGTCAATTTGTGTCAACTATTGACACATCATGAGATTTATCGACCAGAATAAAAAAGAAACATCACCAATATTGTGCTTTTTCTGTAGCAAACCACATTGCATAGCCACAAATTCATTGGATGATAAATAATGAAACATCATCTCTTTGAAAGCATTGTATGAGCAGTTAGGTCCCAAATGTGAAATAACCAATTGAGTTACCCTGACACAAAAATTCTCTCTGAGCAACGAAAAGGTAATGCATACAGAAAAATAATTGTTCACAAGAATTAGGATAGCTCGGGAAAACACAATACTTGCACATGTGACCCGGTAACGGGAGGGCACACCAAAGTAAATCCAAGAACATTCAACTCTATAACCATTTATTGAGATGATGCAAACATTATTTTCAAGAGATCATTTGCATAAATTGCATATGCACATTGTCTATAATGTAATGTGCATTTGGACTAACCTCAAAACCATTAAACCAATTAGAACAGTAGTCCAAATACACACTCTGCAAGTGATATCTAATAGGAATTGTATGCAAACTCTGAAATTGAAGTTGACAAATTGTAAATTGTCCAAATGAACCTCTGATAAAAACCTACAAAATATGTGCACAAGCAAAAACGCCATTTGTGCTTCCTCACAACAAGCTGCGTAAAGAGATTAAACCAAAGTAGACAAGTAACAAGGAGAAAACTAAAGACGGGCTAGCTAAATAGCTAATTCATCTCTTACTATAGTGTGTGCATATAATACACCTATGAAAAATTAAAATATAGTTCTCAGATTAGTGAAAAACAATCACTGCCCGCCTTTGTAACTCTTGATTCTCTTCTAGGCCCGAGTCGTCTGTAGGAGATGACGCATGCTTCCTTCTCAGGCAAAAATATGACCCTCTCCTGGTGGCAGTTCGAAATCTGTGACCATGTCCAAGATGACAGGCTGTATACAATGATTCATCAAAATCGTAGGCGAGGATTCATCATGCTTCCTTCCCTGCAATTCCGTGAATTGAGAGGTCAGGTACCAAAATTTTAACTTCATCAAAATATGTCATCAGCATTCAGCGAAGTACCTTCATTTGGTGTTGCCAAAGTGGTTTTTTGAGCTTTATTTGCCATCCTCTTTACTGTTTCAGCTGTGACCAGATAGCCAAAAATTAAGCGGTTTCACATCAATATGCAAAGAATGAAGAGAAAAGTTCCTAAAATGCCTGATTTCTATCTTCACACCGACAAAGAAGTGATAGTTGTTAACATTAAAATAATTTGTCATGATCTAAGCTCACCCTTAAATTTTCTCTTCTTGTTAGCTCTTCTCCTCTTCCTCTCTGCTTGAGTAAGTTCTGCTTCTTCTTTAATGTCACCTTTACCAGAAAATACCTCCTCAGGAGCAAGCATAGCAGCATCTGAGACTGCCAGAGGTGCAATCTGCCCAGAAAAGACGTACATATCAGAAAACTTCCATTTATTTGCTATTAAATTTAAAGCATAATTTTTAACACAAGAAAAGAAAACTTATTTACCTCTTCCATTGCCAGAGCAGGGACATTTGTTTGTATAGACATGTCTTCTATGACCTATCAAAATCAAGAGAAACACCTAAATACCAAAATATCTTAAAAGATTGCAAGTCTTATTGCCAGAGATTGTTATTATAACAATAAAGAGGCATACCGGTTTTGGAGAGAAGTGGAAATGAGAAAGAGCATCCAACTTCAAGCAGAGTTTTTTGAACAGCATGCTTGCCTGATATGAAATGACCAGAAGTTAAAGAATGGATGTGAAAGCCAAGAACAGGAAATGTAGTCAACATAAAAGAAAATGATGATATCTTGTACCTCTTTCTTCCTTTCATCTGAGAAAGTCAATGGGGCAGAAGCCGGATCTGTCTTCTGAACATATTCTTCCTACAAGTACTCAAAGATAAGGTTCACAGTGAGGTTTCCAAAACAAAAGTATAGGTATTTTCTCATCGACTACAGAAATCTAGACACAGGGATTGGGGGAGGGGAAGTAAGAGGAGATGCCCAGCAATATATGATCAACCACGAGTACAAACCTCATAAACTTCAGCAAGACCCTTCTTGCTCTTATTCTCATCCTGCACATGAAAGTAACTTGTAAAAATCAATTTCCGTCATAATAACAAAAACTAGTAAACTAAAATTAAAATCAAAGTAAGGATTACCAGCTCCTTAATTTCTCTTGGTGCTTTGGTGGGTAATTTAGGAGCCTTTTGAACATCATCAAAACGTCCCTATGAAAAAATAAGACATTATCAGACTTCACAGAAACCAACAACTAAAAACCAAAGAAAAATAATGCACAAGGAGAAATACCAATACACTAGTTATTCCACAGAAGAATGAGTAGAATAAACATTAAAATATAAAATGAAAAGGTGCCTATGATATTCCTCAGGAAAAAAATATATATATATTAAGAACTTGAGTTAGCAGCTAATGAATATTTTGTTTCCCGAGGAAAAATGAAATATACAGGAAACTGCAATATGAACTGCAATTGGATCCAAACGTGTTCATCAGCTAATGTACAAATATAGAATTTGTAAATTTCACTAAGCAGTTGAGACAAATGAAACGGTTGTATAAGGATCTAAAGTGAGAATAGCTTAAGTTAATGTAATCAGAGGACAAGAGTCTCCTTGGTTAAAGAAGTTACCTCAAGAATTCTTTTTTTTATAATCTCTTCAAGTGAAGCTGTAACTTCCTCTGTGATTACAGGGGCAGGCCTCACATTGTGCTCAAAATCTAGATCAACTTCTAGAGCACTATTCTTTGGCCTCTTTGCAGCAGTTACCTATCAAAAGATACCATAATATATAAATCGAAGTCAACATATAAATGCAAAGATTTGGTTTGTATTTATAAATTATAGTATCCATATCATAAAGAAAAAATTCATGTAAGAAATTGTTGTTACCTCTCCCTGCATGGTCCAGGTTTTTTCCTCCAAGTTTGCTTTTTCCATCTGCTCTATTTTAGATCGAACCTTCTCAAGCTGCTTTTCATGCGTGGAAAGATTATCTTTTTTCTGTAACACAGAAAATGTCAAATTACTGTTTGTGAGAGGGGTTGCACCAACATTTGCTCATGGGAAATACTACTGCAGAACAAATTGCACCAAAAGTTTTGTTGGATAAAATCAGTGAATAAAAATACAAAAATAAACACAACCTTAATGTCAACCAGATCTTCCTCATCCTCCTCATCTTCATCCTCATCCTCATCCTCATCCTCTTCCTCCTCCTCTTCGCCCTCTTCTTCATCTGTGGCTGAATCTTCTGACCCATCAATCAACCCAGATTCTCTTTTTACAGCTTTTTTCTTTGCAGTACCAAAGAAGTCATCATATCTGAAAATACCATAAGTACAAGAAAGGAAAGGATGAAGTGAATACAAGATTGTAATAAAAAAAATACGAGTAACAAATCATTATCTACATAGTCCAAACCTACGCAGAAACACGTCAGAACTACATGAACGTAGATATTCTAAGCTTACAATTCATACAGTGCATAACTTTCACAAAATGCTTGATAAGATCGGAAAGAATGCTTTTTTAAATTTGTTGGTGTCTTAAATGAACCAAGATCATAGAAAATTTGAAGGATATTTGCAAGAAACATAACTCATACTGCCCTGTGTGTGAAAGATTGGAAATACTGGTACAGATTGGTGCCATGGTTAAATCATTGGTAGCAGTGGTTTTGGGGTGACTATGAATTGGTGGCAGAAACACCTTGGCAGTTTTCATCACATAGAGACACAAGGTGGTAGAAAACAAGATGATGAGTGAATGGTAGCAACTAGCAACAATACCATTAGTGGTTTTGTAGGAAAACCAACCAACATTGCTGGTGGAGAGGCAAGAGTGCCAGCATCATGGCTGGTGGTGGAAGCAGCTACACTCATGCATTCTTATTTGATCAGTGATATGACAGAAAACAAAATCTGTGCTACTGAATAAAATAAGTCATTCACTGAAGTATTTACATTTTTTTTCTGTTCTTTTCCAGGGTCAGAAAATTGGTAAAAACTAAACCATTGTCGTAATAACATGCGGCAATTGTCTCAACATCAATACATATAAAAGAGGAGATAAATAGTAGAACCTGGCCAGTTTATCTGCACCTTCTTCTTCGTCGTCGTCATCTCCAAAAAGTCCAAGCTACACAAGATCATATTTGGAATGTGAGTATCAGCTAAAATTCCCCGAAGAGAATAGAAAGTATCATAAGAAGCATAGAAACTAATTGAAATTCACAGAAAACACACACCCCACAAACTGATAATCATCCTAAAAATTATGAAACTGAAACTCTGTTCTATGCAAGCAAATAGCATATAACTAAGGCAATGTTTTTAGATGCTTTCATGGAAGTAGGAATGTTCTATTAAATTTTTTATAAAATGATGCTAGTTTTTGCATTTCATAAAATTCATAACTCAAAATCAATATATTGGAGAACTTGCTCAAGAATTACTCACCTCATCGTCCTCTTCTTCTTCGTCATCTTCATCCTCGTCACTTTCTGTGTTCATCTTGTTTTTGCCATCTCCCTTCTTTTTCTTCTTCTTCTTCAATCCGAACTCTCCTTCCTCATCCTTCTTCAAATAATCCTTTAATTCCTTAATCTTCAAAAACTTATCCTCAACTCCCTCACCCTGTTCCTCATCTTCTTCCTCGTCACTCTCGCTCTCCTCCTCCTCTTCACTCTCTCCTTCCCCATCATCCTCATCAAACCCAGCATCTAATTCCTCATCAAAACCATCACTTTCCTCCTCCAATGCCTTTGTCTTCTCCACTGGAGCCTTTTTTTCGCTAACTAGAACATCTAAAAGCTTCGAAATTTCTTCTGGGTTCTTCTCGAAACGCTTGATTTCTCGGCCGAGACTGGACAGGAAGGGTTTGGATTGGAGATCAATCTGCTGCCAAATCTGCTCAGCATCGAAGCCGTCAATGAGTAATTCATCGAACGGCGACTTGGGGCAGTAGGGTTTGAGGGAGGAGAAGAGGTGCTTCGAGGCCGTGCGAGCCGCTTGGGAGAAGTCGGGACTGGGCGCGAGCCATTGTGGCGGCTCTGCAGATTTGAGGCGATGCAGGGCATCGAGTCCGGCTTGGTCCATGACCGCCATAACTGAAGAGTATCTGCTTCTTTGTGTATTGTCCAACTCTGTAACGAGGGTTTAAGGAATTAGGGTTTTAGGTCACAAACCACAAAGTTGCGGAACACTGTAAGAGCTGTGTCCAGGCGAACTATCTCTAGTGTGAATCTGTGAACGTGGTGGTCTGGATCTTTTTTTTTTCTTTTTTTTTGGATAATGGCAAAATCTACGTGTGTGTGTATATATATATATATATATATATGTTAAACTTGGTGAGAAGGCATTAGTTGCTGCCACCTCATCAAGTTTAACAATTTGGAACATTCTCCTTAGTTCTATCTCAAAAGTTCATTCATTTTTCATAGGTTACAAACAATTTTCTATTAACTAATAACAT
>JAYMTK010003793.1:0-11842 GCA_036897405.1 Pelargonium myrrhifolium | reverse complement strand
GGGGGTTCAGTCGGAAGGGGGGTGGGGTTGTGGATCAAGTGGTGGCCAAGATCTATGTCGGGTGCTTTTGGCCTGTTTGGGATCCTGGGGTTTTTTCTAGGAGCTTAATCATTGTATGGGACATCTTTGCTCATGTTAGCTGCTAATGGAGTGTGAGGGTCACGATCAGAACCGCCAGTCGTTGCCGGTGGGGAGCCTTCAGAGGTATTAAGGGGCGGTGGTGGCAAACGGTGGGGTATGGTCAGGTGGACCAAGACAGTAGAGCGTGCCTCCTTCGCACGGCTCTGGTGGTATTTGTGTTTCACTTAGCATGTGGAGGTGGATGTTGGAGACCTATCCTGTGGGAAACCATGGTCGGCTTGGGTGGAATTCTCTCAGAGGTGGGTTCAAAATCTCTGGCCTTGCATGGCAGATTAGTCACCGGACGGATTCTTGGGGCAAAGTTGCCATCTGTGCCTGGGTGGGCAGCTACCTTGGGTTCGATCCTTACTCTTTTGGTGAGCCAGAGTCGGGATGTTGTGGAGGCATGGTACCGAGAAATCTCGGGTAATAATACCCGGGAGAGTGAGTAGTTCAGTAGGGTGGGGATCTGATTCTGGGATCAGATCTTTTAGGGCCTTTTCCAGGGGTACTGTATTTAGCCATTCACCCGATGGGTTGTCTAGTTAGTATGGGCCAGTATATTCTTTCGGGGGAGCGCTAGGCGTTCGGCAACCCGAGTTTGTGGTGACTCCTTGATGAGTTTTACCTTATCTAGATCCGGAGTAGAATAGGGGCTTGTAATTTCATTCTTCCTATTGTACATGTGTTGTTACTTGTTTAATGAAATGGTGCTGTGATACCTTTTATTTGAAAAAAAAAAGAAAAAAAAAAGTGACAAGTACAGTAACCGTCCCATAAAATTCATTAAAATCCGGGGTGTACCGAAAGTATTTAAGCCAAAAATAAGAAGAAAGACATTTGGTTTCCAGTAGCAGTGAACGGAACTGAAAACTGAAAAGCATCGAAGCGCAGAAGGAAAAAAAAATGGCGGATTACCACTTCGTGTACAAGGATGTAGAAGGAGCATCGACGCAGTGGGACGATCTTCAGAGGAAGATCGGTAACCTCCCGCCTAAAACCCCATCCTTCAAGCCCGACCCCTTCACTCCCGCTCCCGATTCCCTCCCCAAAGACAAGTCCTGGATCGATAGCAAGAACGAGGACGAGCTCGAAGATCTTGAAGACGATCTCGACGACGACCGCTTCCTCCAAGAATACAGGTTCTCCTCTCTCCCCCTCCCAATCATTATCAATTTTTGCATCTGGGGTTGTGTTCATTTTCTCTTCCGATCCGCTTTGGGCCTAGACGACCAAATCGAGTAAATTCGAAATTGAGTGAGAAAATTATAGCCTAATGCAGAGACTGACCCCCAAATAATTGTTTTCTATTGCTGTTTTACTGCTCATTGGTTGTGTCTGTTTGGCTTGAAAGATTCGAGTTTTTTTTTCTTCTCAACTTGGTGTTTATAACTATGAATTTGAACTTAAAGGAGTTTAATTTTTTTGTATTTAAGATTTGTTAGAGCAAGAGAACAAATCACTAGCTAGGACTTTTGAAAATTGGTGTTTCATTAATTTTCACTTGTATGGTTGCCTTTGTAGGAAGAAGAGGTTAACAGAACTGAGAGAAGAAGCTAAAGTTGTAAGGTTTGGATCCGTTATCCCCATTTCGGGATCTGATTTTGTTCGGGAGGTGTCACAAGCTCCACCGGATGTTTGGGTGGTTGTGATTCTCTACAAGGATGGGTACTACCATTTAACGCATTTGATTTATGTCATTATTTTGCTGTGTCTCAATCAATACTCTTGTGGTCCGTTTCATATATGGCATGCTTAAATTTCGTTCTGATTTTTTCTCATAGGATCCAACAATGTGGTATTTTGTTGGGATGTTTGGAAGAACTGGCAACGAGATATCCAGCTACAAAATTTGTTAAAATAATATCGACAGACTGCATTCCTAACTATCCGGATCAGAATCTTCCCACCCTTTTGGTATACAACAACGGTGCAGTGAAAGCAAATTATGTGGGCTTGCATACTTTTGGCCGGAGATGTACACCCGAAGGTATTATATCACACTTATTTCACAGCATCTTACTCTGATTTATGAAAATTGCACTTTTTTTTCCAACATATTTATGTATGATAATTCACAGATATATTCTGAGAAATAAAACCTGTTGGTTTTTGTGGGAATATGTAACTTTTATAATTTTCTCATGAGTTAATTAGTTTTTCTATATCCAAAAATGAGTGACCACTTTCCATTTAATTACCAACAATATAAATAAGATGAGATAGTTAGAGGCTCATTAGCTTGTTATAACAAGAGCATATGGGCGCATGTGGAAGGACATCCAACCCTATTCAAATTACCCTTTTTATCTTCACAAAAAAGGGGAAGTGGACACTCATTATGGGGGACGGAGGGTATCTCTTTTTTTTTTTCTCCTTCACCTATAGTCGTGTTTTTTTTATTATTATTTATTTAAACACTATAGGATTTGTTAATCTCATAAATTGTGCTTCTAGTTTTTCTTTTCTGGATCATGTCTCTGAACCATAGAAGAATATTAGTTCTGTTCCATGATTCCTTAGTTTTTCATTAGTATCATGAGGCGCAGTT
This sequence comes from Pelargonium myrrhifolium, assembly GCA_036897405.1. NCBI lineage: Eukaryota > Viridiplantae > Streptophyta > Magnoliopsida > Geraniales > Geraniaceae > Pelargonium > Pelargonium myrrhifolium. The sequence continues at coordinate 9,171 of JAYMTK010003793.1, read as the reverse complement.
CTGTGGTAGTACCTGGCACCTTAATGTCTCAAACCTGCAGCTTTACTTATACCTTTTATTAATGTCTTGTGCCTTTAATTAAAATTGCTTCTGCGTTCTATCAAAATACTAGGTGTTGCTCTGGTTCTCTGCCAATCTGATCCTGTGCTTAACGATGGCCAAAGTGGGGGTGATCCTTCAAGACAATCTGTCATTGAAGGAGAACGGAGAAGGTTTATAGAGAAGATCGTGGCAGAGCATGAAGATAAAGATGATGGATATTCAAGTGACTAGGAACTTACATTCACAAGAGAAAAAGTTAAAGCTTTAGGAATTTTCGCTGTCGTGTTGCTTGACTTGTGTGTGTTCATTACCATGAGCAGAATTTTTTTTTTATCTTGTTCATCACAATAACCTTTGGCATTTGTAATTTATAAGGTAGAGGTTTTTGTTAAACATTCAATGGTGTGAAACTGTACTAAGTAACCTGCAAAGGTTTGGTCAATGCATGCTTCACTTTGTTGTGACAAAATCTTGTGGGCTTGTCACGTTGGAGAATCAGGCAAGGGATGAGTATGATGTACTTCCTGGAACTGCTTCGTAATATTGACTCCAAAACACACATGCACAATTAATTAGTTGTGTTGTGGCATGTTCAACATGCACAATTAAGGATATAATTGTAAACTAATTATAATAATGTGTTAAACGTGCTGAATAGTTTTGTGTCAAATATGTTGGGTTGTATTCGTGTTTACACGGTCCATTTAGTTATCATGTTAAACGTGATGTGCTCGTGTTGGGGCATGCAACACATACAGGAATTGCCAGTTCTAATATACTCACTGGAACACAGCAAGATATGGTGAAGATAAAAGAGCTAGATGAAATGAAACCATTTTTGTAGAGGCCGAAGGATGATAACCGGAACAAACACTTTTTTAGCCATCTCCATGCTATTTCACTCGGTGCACATACACTCTATCAAAAACCAGCTGTAGTATCATAATTTGACGATCCATCTGAAAAGTACTACCTTTTGCATATCTAATATCGTAGTAAGGCCATTCTTTTCCCATCACCCGGAAGTTAAAAAAGAAAAGAAAATAAAAGAGAGAAATGAAAAGAAGCTAGTTCATATGATATGCCTTCCAATTGGCATAAATACTCTAACAAAGAAAACAACAGTATGGTTCTCATTGACATGGCTGTGGTTTAAGGACTATATACAGGCAGTCGTCTAACTAACTATCTCTGTGGCAATAAATACTCCTAAGCTACAACTTTTGATGAGCTCCATAGATCTGCTCCAATTTCGGTAGTCTCTGAATGTGAATGTCTCCATAAGCACAGTCTTGTTCCACACGAATGTATCCTCTACTTTTCAAAACCTGCATTATTTTCCAGGAAGAGTTGTAATAAGTTTCTAAGAGTCTCAATAAGTTTTTGGTCCAACAAGAGAATAAAGAAGCTGATATTGTCCGGCCTTAATTAGAGGGAGAAATGTGCAGTTACGAGTAATGATACTTGTAAGCATGCTTCAACCAATGTTTCTAACCCCCCTCCAACTATTGCAATATCATAAGGGAACGCACCAGTATCTCGTAGAACAGTTTTGCGCTCTCTTTTCTGGTTTTTCTGTTTAGAATCTGTGACAAGCTCATTGTTTCCTTCTCTGTTCTTTGTTTCAATATACTCGCAATTCTGTAATTCAAAAAATTAACTTGAAACCGGATTTGGCAAAAAAGTAATGGAATGAGCATTTAATATAAAAGAGAAATGTAGAAGCCCTATCCTTTTACCTAGTTCTTCCTGGTGATACATCTACAGTCAACAAAAGATTTAGATAAGAATTCCATGTGAGGCATAACCATGAAATATGTAATACCATGCTAGGTGCCTAAGATCAATGAGATATGATCTTACCCAATTCTTGGTTATCTTTATATCTTGAAGTGATCTCCTGATGCAGTGAAAAGGGGAGAGGAAAATCTTAATAGCGTTATCAGTCAATCTTCAGCATTGTCCAAACAACAACAAAGTAAAATAGAAATAAACAAAAGTAAAACTTGAACCATTTCCAGTGGCTGATAATGTATTTATAACTTTAAAAAGCCGGCTTTGATGTAATACATGCCTTTTCGGGACCTTTCATTTGGTAAAGTTTGAGCTTACCATTTCAATAAAGAAATAAGACCTACGGCAACACTACTTGCGTGTGAACATTGAAAGAAGTTGAATATTGATATGTCCTTACGACTAAGTTCATAGCTCACGTGTACTTGTTCAGTACGTTGTCCCATGTGCATGTCGATGTAATATGGCTACCATAATAAATGTTCGCTCATCATAAAACTAATTATATTAAACATTTGTATACCTCATTCATCAGGTTGATATTGTCCTCTTGATCCTCACATGGCGTCATATCATTCTCTGTAGCTTCACACAAACTTGCAGGTCTTACTCCATCAGAGTTGATGGAGTAAGACTTTCTGGCAGTCTCAGCTGATCTCATTGATGGTGTTTGTCGAATAGGTGTTTCTGGAGCAATTTGTGCTTCCTCTATAAATCCACCAATAGGTGGAGACTCTGGCACATTTAGTTGTCTGGGAGTTTCCACTGTCTCAACAGATTCTGGGATTTTTGCAGAAGCTTCTACAGTTTCAACAAATTCTGGTAACTCTTCAAGAGCTTTTACAACTTCAATGGATTCTGGGATCTCTAATTTCTTTTCGCAAAACAGCAACCAAAGCTCAGCTGAAGGGCCTGTAGATAATGTGGTTAAAATTAAACAAAATTCATGAACCATATGAGGATCATGGATCAGTAACAGTCAACTTACAACTAAGCAGAGGCTCTGAGATACTCTGGGGGAGACTGGAAAGCTTGTGGGCTTTCCAGGCAGCAAGAGGACTATAAGGAACTTTCCTCCTTCTTGACACCAAATTACTTGGGTTGTCAATGCTTTTCTTAATTGCCCTGGAAAAATTGAAGAAAAGCAACATGAGTAAGATCAGGATTTGTTTCAGTTGCATGCTGCACTAGAAGTCCATTTTGAGGTGATCAAAGTTTGAGGTGCTTAAATACGGAATATTCTAAAGACTGAAAGATGGTATATGCAACGTACAAGAGTGCAATCTATGAGTTCACAAACTGAAGAGCAGTCAAAATGAGTGTGTAAATGATTCCAAGACACGGGCCATCTCAACTAAGGTCAAATCATTGTGTTGGGGGTGTATCCAAATAAGGTAATGGTCCGTTTAGATTCTTGGATTTGTTTTGAAATCCTGAATTTGAGCCAAGTACAGTGTTTGGATGACCAAAGGATTTGGATTTGGCTAAAATCCATTAGGAAACATGATATTTTGACTCTTACTAAATCAGGAATTTTGTATCATAATTTTTGCTTCTTACTGGAACTTTAGGTTAGTTACTTGCATGACTAGTGGGAAGCCTGGCTACCGACCAGCCCGCTCCACATGACTTTAGGTAATTCCAGAGTATTGCATCATGTATTATGTCATAAACTGGTACGAGATTAAAAGTATGGTGATAATATGAAATTATTTATGCTTCAATACTAATGAAGTTGGTAAAACATATTATACAAAAACATTAAACCCTCATTCAACATGGATTTCATTTATTTAACTTGTAAAATGCACAACCAGAAAGAATTATTTCCTATAATATTGAAAACATCAATGTACTCTATTCACACTGCCTTCTATTATGTAGTAGAACACATCATGCTGATACTACACTTGTACATATTATCATTATATTGTAAATACTAAATCACAAAGTCTATTGCTCACTTCTATATATTAGCAATCAAACGCATTTAAAATTTTCAAAGTGGTAGAATCGAGTGAGAAAAATCAATGCATACTTATTTGACAACACCACCGGATCATCAATGATGCATTTTCTTTTCCTTTTCCGGGTAGGCTCCCTAGCAGTTGGTGTTGGAATAACCATGAAGTTCGGTGTGGTACAACCTGGATTGAGTGAGGAACTAGTGTAAGCGATAAACTTAGTAAGGATGATAGCTCCACTAAGAATTACAACTTTAACTCCTAATTTCGGCTAGATTTTGTGAAGCATGAAATGGAATGGCTTGGGAGCTTGATTAGAGAAAGGATAACAAAGTTTGGACGAACTATCCAACTCAGAATATTGAGAATTGAAAGACCCTCCTCCATAAAGTAGACTCAGCAGTAACAAATCTAGGATATGCAACAGAAGCTACAAAACACAAATCTTGACATTGATCTGGAAATGTTGTACCTGAAGGATCTGGAAACTTGGACATAGGAGTTTCATCCAGGGTGACAGACAATGGTTGATCTTCTGTACTAATATGACACCTCATTTCTTCTGATGATGTCATTTCTGTATCCTTTATCTGCAGTGCATTAGAGTGATGATTGCCTTCATCATGGTGTTTAGCGGTCTCTGGATGTTCTTCCTCGGACCTATAAGAGAATTCTGGCCTAGGAAACTCTTCCTGAGAGAATGTAACATCTTGAAGCTTCTCCATACTTGCTAGTAAGTTGCTGAGATTAATATCATCCTCAGTAACCTGACAGATATCACTTTCTAAAAGTGTCACTTCTGGAATTTCTATCTGCCCTTCATTGTTTACATGATCTTTACCAAATGGTATAACAAGATCAGGAGGTTTCTCACATAACCCAGTATATGGCTCGTGATTTAAGGAGTCTTCTTGAGAGAACCCACAGTCTCCAATTTTACCCATGCTCATTTCCATGTGATTTTGAGCTCCTAAGTTTATCTCCTCTCCATCAGTGTGATGATTTACGTTAAATGTTTCAACAAGAACTGGAGGTTCTTCCTCAATCCCATAAAACTTCTCAAGGTTCAGGCACTCTTCTTGAGAGAACCTTATGTCTCGAAGTTTTTCCAAGCTTGCTTCTAAGTTGCTTAGATTGAGCGATGTGCCTTTGTCATTGTTCATCATATGTGAGGAAAGAACACTGGAACTAGAATAATGAAAAGCATATTAAAATCCATGAAGGGCCAAAATTAGAAGAAAAAATAAAACATATAAGATTTTTAGTAGACAAACAAATTATCTGTTGAACATACTCTTCAGCTGGACAATCAACAAGAAAGCAAGAATCTTGACTGGCTGCATCGAACTCATATTGATACTGCAAAATTTATATAAATAAATAAATAAAACAAAATATAGAAAACTGACTTCCTGAAATTGCAACTGCTAATATTTGAGTAATTTGACTATCAATACAAATTATTTGCTCTAAACAAGCTGATAAGAAAAAAATTTGCTCTAAACAAAGATAGCAAAAGTTGAAAACAGAAGGAAGTGCCAGGCCATACTGGACCGAGAAAATGAAGCTGATTTTAGTTCTACTCTATCCTGGCTTTAGATCAAAACATACATGAATCATATCCCTTTTCAGTTCATGATTTGATAATTCAGGATGGACGGACCCGAGCATTCAGAGAATTTAGATATTGCCACTGCAATGGCAGTCATGTCTCAAACTGGAATATATTTATTATTTTGTTTATGCTAAAACAATCCTTACAATTTGCTTATAGGTTGAGAACCACACAAAGTATGGTACTACTCAATCTAAGTTCTCTATGGAGACACGGCACTGATACCCTCTGAATGAAGTAGAAGACAAAGCATATTAAGTAGGGTAAGATCTTGGCATGCTGTGACATAAATTACAAATTACATGTGTCCCTTTCAATTCCAGTTATACTCTTGATAGATTTTTATCATTATTCAAGAACTGATACTCTTTGGCTTCCTTTTGTTACTTGTATACATTAAAGACAAATTCTAAAAACTTTGAGGTTGCACCAGCAAGTAGGTAACATTTTTATGAAATGAAGTGGTCAAAGATAATAATGAAGAGTGCCTAAACATGTATGGACTGATCCTATGAAATGAGTTGGTTTAAGATAATAGAAAATAGCAAATCAGTCTAAGATAAAATCTTACAGGCAGGAAAAGGTGGAAAGAACTTGTATGGACTGACTGGTAAAAGCCAAAATGAGACATTGGACTGGCTTGGTTTTGTTGAGAAACTAGTCATACACTATTCAGCCCAAATTACTCAAGGTATCTTTTGAGAATATGCTATAATTGTTATGTCCTCAAGCATAATTATATATTTGGATTGGAGAACATCAATAAAGTATATCCTGCAAGACTTTAACAAGTTGGGCTTGCCACATTGATAATCATTTTTTACATATCTTTCATGATTGTGTACCTTATCTAGGGAAAACTGCATCATTTCCTCACTCTTCCATGCACTATCTGTAAATAATGCCAAATTACATGATGCATCACAAGTGACGAGAAATAACAGAGAATTAAAAGGAGCTCTAGTACCTTTAAGCGTGATTGCTTCATTAGGCATCACATTGCCTCTGCAGGTTGGAGAAGTAAACAAATCAAGATATCTCAATGAAATCCAGAATAATATTAACCATTCAATTATTTGACCATATAGCTTACCCACTGGTATCATCAAGGATGTCCAGTTCAAAAGCATCAAGCTCAAACCTGTCAGGTAGAGTAATAGAGTAGTACTGTGCACACAGAGTACCTGAATGTGAACTCTCTTTTTTACTAAAGAATTCTTTGATTCTAGTAAGAACCTCTTGGCAGTCATCAAACATATATCCAACCTTTCTGGATTGTATTCTGACAACACCAAGAAGAAGATAGGCTAACACTCTGTATGTGGCGACACCAAAATCATCTTCCAACATTTTATCTGCACATGGAAAGAATATAAAGGTCAAAACATAAAGAAGATCAGAAATTCATAGTTCATATTTTTTTTATCAGCAATAAAATATTCATAGATGAAATGAAAATACTCATAGTAGAAGTAAGATCAGCCCAAACAGTCAAAGTATGCAACTGTCCAAGGGACATCTGTTATATCTTAATCATCATGAAAATACGTTGTAAATTCACATTTTGGGACTGATAACAACAACAACAACAACAAAGTAATTCCCCAAACAATGTTGGGGTCAACTACATAAATATTTTAGGAAAACTCTTTGAACTCTTCTTCTCGCATTCTCTTCATCTACTCTGTCCTATCTAATGCTATCTCTCCTATGTTAGCCAAGTGCTATTTTGTCTTCCCTCACTACATCTTTCCATATAAACTTAGGTCTGTCCCAATCCCTTTTAGTTTCACCTAACTAAACTCTCTCACCTTTTGGGAGTAAGTATATATGGAAAGACCTAACTCATGCTTTTAGAACTTGAGCTATTGCATTCATCACAAATCATTGGGAAAGTGCAAGTACCACAAATGAAAAGAACAATAATATTGTCATTAATTGACTGAGTAAATATATCTGGACCCAAAAAATAAATAAAGTAATTGTCCAACTTACACAATGCTCGTTGATGTTGTCGTACTTGAGGGAAACTAAGGTACCTGTAATTGTAAAGATAGCATCCCGAAAGTACTCTTTTTCTTCTTCTTTTTCTTTCTTTCAAAAGGGTCTCAAATTAAAAATATGTTACTGATGAACATAAATACTTTTTCAAATATTAACTGCTGAAAGAATTTGCTTCATTCATATAAACATAATCCCACATTCTTCTAGTTCCTACTCTCCAGTATAATCAATTATGTTTGCAGTCTACTCATCCAAAGTGAAATGAAAATCTGAATCTGTTGACCTGATCAATAAAAGTGATTTCAAGTTCAATATTTAGATAAACATTTTGTGAATTTAGAGGCCCTATAGCACCTTTTTTAGTTTCAAGACTAATTCACATAACTTGCACCTCCTATACTCTCTTCCAGATTGTGTCTCCTCTCTTTTCCTATTACATCCACTTTCTACAGCTGGTAACCAAAATATGCAAAAATGTCAGGCAGACTTGAGCTATAATACTGCTCTTTTACTTTAACTTTTCCCAATTCTCTTACAGTGATCTGTGACATCTTCTCTAAACCCTAAATTATTAACCACATAATTGAAAACTTCACTGTCCATCAATTCTAAAACCTAAATACATGACACAGAGTCACAGATCATACTAAATAATTAAAATCCAACCAAAAAAAAGGTCAATATACAAGGGAATTTATTTTCCATTCATCAAAACAACCAAATGACCTAATTTCTACAGGAAAAAAAGGCAATGATCTTAATGACTCATCTAAAATGTCCTCATACAGAATCATATGTAACAGAAAGCTCAGTTGGCCAAACAAAATGCAACATGTTTGTGAGTTATGAAGAATCCATAGATTAAGGTACCCTAACTAGTTGAAATCATAAATGCACTTCATATAAAGCAAAACTCAACATTAAAAACAAGAGAAATGGGGATAAAAAAGAAGAAAACAACAATAAAATTTGAGCAGAACCTAGACGATATGAGCTAATTTAGCCAACATAGAGAGTTACCCACATACATTAATACTCTTTGAAACCATTTCTCATACAACACATAAGCTTCCAACAAGAAAATACAAAAAACACCCACCACCTAGAAAAGCTACAACGACAGCTCAACAAACAAGAAATGAAACAAAACAGGAACAAAAATTAACCCTGATTTAACATTTGGGTGAGAACTAGAGAAGCAAAAGCCCTCTCCTTTACCAAATTAGCCTCGAGAACAAGAGGAAGAGGGACAAGTTTAGAACGCAATCATTTCGCACTACCATTTCTCTCATTCTTAAGCTAAACAAGAGAAAGAAAAAGCTAAACAATGAAAGAGAGAGAGTGAAGGAGACACACACCAACAGCAGAGACGATATCAGTCTGAGTAATTTGGGCTTTCTTGAGCTTAGTGTGGAAATAAGCAGCAATCCAAATGGTTCGGAGAGGGCCTTTGCTAGCGAGAGTTGGAGAGGAGAACATGGCGTTACCGTTGGTTGTGTGTAAGAATTTTGTGGGTTTTGAATTTGAGAAATGTGAGAGCTTTTGGCAGAAGAAGAGTCTGCAACTGGGTACGGAGAAAAAGAGTGCGCCGTGTGAAGAAACGGTCGAGAGAGAGAGTGTGTAATAAGTCTCGCTCTCCAATTTTATGCATCTCCGCTTACTGTTTTTTTTGGGTATATTTTCATGGGGTAAATACAATAAGCACCCCTGAACTATCGGGTTAAAACAGTTAGCACCTCTAAACTTTGGTCT
>JAYMTK010003792.1:0-11843 GCA_036897405.1 Pelargonium myrrhifolium | reverse complement strand
TAATGTGAAATTTTCAGATTGGGTTAGGTTCAGGTCGGGTACACCTGCTATTTTATGCCTAAAACCCACTGTTTGACCCTAACCCGAAGACCTTAGAGGGTCGGGTTAGGGTATTTCAACCCGAACTGATCCTACCTTTTGTCAGCTCTACTTTAAGGGATGACTTAGTGGTAAAGACACACGTCTCTTTATAGAAGGTCGTGGAATCTACACCTGAGTCAGGCGAGGTAAGAAGTTGTCCTCAATTTTTTTTGTGCGCTCAGTTTTTGAAGAAAAAAAACAACTGAACAATGCGAGACCATGAAAACAGGAAAAGTTGAAACAATTGATAACCCGATTGGAATAGACTCCCACCAAAACCGGTCAACAACATAGCTGACGAACAGGACGGCATGCCCCGTTATAACCACAAGGCTATAAATAAAACTGACAAATCCCACCTCATAGTAATGAGAACCGAAGAGAATATAACTCAAATACAAATCGAAGACATTAGCCGGAGCCTCCCCTCCAATATGTCGCAACCACACCCACATCGCCCCTACCAAACCCCATCCGGGCTCTGTGCTACCCACGACGAACCCCACCGGGGCACTAGACTCCTCAAGATTTCATCAATTTTGATAAAATTTTATGTTAATTGTTAATTAATTTTCCCATATATCATTTTATCCGCATCGTATACTAATTTACTACGGATGATATATATACATCACATAGCATGATAACTATTATAAGATGCGAACTTATTCTCTTTGTTCCATTTTTTAGCAATAACTTCACCTTTTCTCATATGTGTGTTGAGTGAAGATCGAATCCGAGAGTTTCCCACAGTCTCAAGCATACGTTGTCAACTAAGCCACACCCTTTGGTTATTTCAAACACTTTTCCTACATATGATATGACATATAGACTTCAATACTACAAGAATTTATTGCATGTATTGTTGAGTATAATTTTTTTGTTTTTAAGTATAATTTGTTGTTATAATGCCACTTTGTGTTAAAACATGCATGAACATTCAAAGAAGTGGAAAATATTTAATTATTCAATGTGAAGTGTGAACTGTGAAGTGTGTAGATTCCTAGAAGATCAACAACACGTAGTTTACTACCTAATGTGTGTAACATATTATATATAAATGTATATATTCACGTTGAACACACAAATATAAATGTTCATATATATATAATATATAGTTTTTATCACTTTTCCAGCTAACTTATGTGCATGAAAATGAAAATAATTAAGAAATATATATAAAGATAAAACCACCAACATAACAGCCCCTTGATTTTCATTTTAATATATACAATAAGTCCACACAATTAGTCACTCACAGCTAATATAAATATTAAAAATAAAACCAAAACAATTATTCAATTGGTCAAACTAATTAATGTAACTTATATATATTTTTGCATGGGACAGCGAAATATAAATTCTAGGAATTAAATTTTGGTACTTTGCTTTTCATATTTTTCGTCTTCGGTCAAAATATGTTGCTGTCATTTATTGATAATACAACGAGAAATTAAGAAATTTGTGATCTTTCTCAACAAGGAAAATCGTCCTTGTGAGATCTGATTTTTTGGTGGGTCACTCGAAAATTCCATGAAATAAATCCCAATTATATATATATATATATATATATATATAGTCCCACGTTTGGTCCCCTATTTTATCTTTTATTTATTGGTTTCTTGAATGTATTAATACTATTGGTTAAGTTTTGGGAGAAGATAGTGATGTGTCCTTTTTTTTCGGTTTTCAGAACGGGCCCGCATTTTTGGCGATTGACACCTTTAAGTCGTGTGACCATACCCAGACATATACATCCTCATTCGAGGTTTGTTCACAGGTTAAGGATTTCACCTCTTCCCAAGAGTGTGTTGAGTGGGGATCGAAACCGAGATCTCTTCCTACTCACGCAGCGTGTGTTAACCAACTGCGCCGCCATTGGGTAGTGATGTGTCTTTTTAGTTTGGTGTTAAATTTGCATATTTCGTCACTTGTTTGCATTTTATTGTGTTAGGGTAGACGGGAGGGGCAAACTGTTGAGTGAATGCTAGGGTCGGTAGTTTAGAAACCATTTTATGCACGAGAATATATAATATATCTACTGGTTGGCACCTTTAAGCTGTTTGATCACACCCAATTAATTCTTATTTGAGATTTGTTTACAGGTTAAACATTTCACCTCTTCCCAAGAGTGTACTGAGTGGGGATCGAAGCCGAGACCTCTTTCCACTTATGCAAGTTGTATTAACCAACTGCGCCACCTTTATTGGACGGTATATTGATGATGTAAAAGTGCGGCCCAAGGTGGCATCACAGCTCAGGTCGTGGTTCGCACACGCACACGCACGTATTATTGCATGCTAAGAGGGCTAGTTAATCATGCACTACAAAAAAGTTGTGAATTGTGACGAAAAGTGACAAAAATTTTCCGTCACTAATTGCGACAAATATCATATTGTTCGTCACAGTTTCGTCATAGATTGTGACATATACAAATCATATTTTCCGTCACAATTATGAATTTTAATTAGAATCTATGATGAAATTTTATGTCACTGTTCCGTCACGTAATGAATTTGTGGCAGAAATTTAGTGATTCATGACGAAAGCTTATGTCACAGATCACGATTATTCTTGTACTGATGTCAAGTTTAAAGTAAATATTATAAAAAAGAATAAAATGTGTATCAGTTGACTGATATAACTTTATATCAGTTGCAAATTAACCAAGCGAATGAGGTGATAACACCTCATTAAATTTCACTTATACCCGTCCAAGTAAATTTGTGGGAGCGGAGCAACTCGTCCAGATTCTTAATTATAATGTTATATTAGGCAAATGATGCTCATATGTTTAATTGACAAATTCTTTTAAATTATCTCATACAGAGAAGAATATCCTCGATGAGGCCAAAGTAGCACTTACAAGAAAGATCGATAAGGCTAGTTTTTCTACTTAATTATTAGCTAACAAGCCTATATGTACATTATTTGAAGGTTGGAATCAAAAGATTAACTAATAAAAATAAAAATAAAAAATTTACTATCATGCAAATGGACCGACTTGTTCATCCATAGGGTTGTAGTACCTAGCTAGGCCTCCATTTTCGACCCAATCATTTGCTCATCATTATATATTCAAACTCATATAATAAAATAAAATAAAAAACACATGCAACTAATAATTTTCCAATAGTATAGTAATATATGTAAAGTACGTGTACAAAAATTACACCACTCGAGAGATTGTTCCGTACAAAAAATGTTATATATATAAACACATCTCTGCAAACATATATGTTTTCAAAGTTTAGATTAACAAAAAGCCATTATTTTATTTGCAAATTGGTACCAAATTCATTGGTCTCACCGTAGCAAGTAGTAATATATTTAATTTTAGCCCTAAATAGAAAAAGAGAAAAGCAAGTGGAGTTTTGTTTATTTACGTTATGATTTAATTTGTTAGGTGATAAGTAGTAGTGGGCACTATCAAATATACGGTGGAGATGTGAAGTAGAGTTCGTATAATTGATTGATAATCAAATAAAAATATTACAAGAAAAATCACCTATTTTCGACACCATTCGTGTCTTTCCGACGGTCTTCTGATGGATACATTCCGTCGGAAAACACTTAGTCGAAAAAAAAAAATTCAACGCCTTTCCGACGTCTTTCATTTCTACGTCAGAAAAAGACGTTTCCTATTTCTTAGACGTCGCTAAATTGTCCGTCGGAAACACACCCATTTTCTTGTTGTGGTACACTTGCAGGATGTGTGTTTGAATACGATAAGTCGATGATATAGTTGACAATTTACATTTAAGTTTAAGATACTAAAAATTTGATAATTATTTTGTGTACGTGTTGAGCCTTTAAAACATACACACACGAATAATTAGTTGTGTTGTGATACACACGACATAAGAAAAAGCCCAACTCGCACTGTTAAAGAGTACAACTGCAAATTAATTCTAGTAATTGTCAAATGTATTGGCTAGTCATGTCAAACGTATTAGTTCTATCGTGAAAAATGTTGGGACATATTCGTGTCAGTTATGTCATATCAACACGGACCATTTAGTTATCATGTTGCGCATTGCATCGTATTTTGTGCTCATGTTCAACTGCCACTACTATAAATCTTACTTTCCGCGACTGGCAGTCGCCAAATAACTTATCAATGATGCTAGGAACTGTGCGATGGAAGATTCTTGTCGTTGAAGTACTACTTTTCGTGACGGAAAAACTATTACAAAAAATAAATCATTCACATATTGGACTTTTGTTTGTAACATTCCATTTGATGTCTATGACCATATCTACATTTAAACCATCTCTTGCGACAACTAATAAATCTGTTGACGTGAAACTAACACGATAATAAAACGTATCAATAATATAATTTTTTTGCAAGACTAATGACATACTCTAATCTTATGAAATAGTTCTCATCTCCTAAACTTTAATGGTCAAAAAAGGGAAAAGATAGTTGAAGAAAATAATTAATACACAGAGAAATTAAAGAGATGGTTGAGTGATGATGTGAACTCTTGTCAATTTGAAACAAAAAACATTATCCATAATATATAATAATCACTCTCCAACTCTGCATGGCAATTTGCATGTTATTATTTTATGCAAAGATTGAAGAACTCTTTTGGAGTTGACACTACAAAGTGTTCCATTCAAAGCCAATACTTTGCTAGCTCAGTTACTTGTCACTTTCCTTAGCTCTACACACATTACATAACTTAGCAAAATATTGGCAAAAAAGAGCATCTATTGCTCTCATCATAGAACATTCACACATACATGTGTGTCACAAAATTGTCATTGCCGATTATTTCTCATATCATATGGTTCATGTGTGATCCAAGAAAAGATAATCTAGCTAAATTACGATATATCGGTTCTTTTTGGATTCAGTCCGTATATCTATTAACTAATGTAAGACACGGGATCTGGTCTCTCTTTTTGGCTTACACACGAGATGGTGTTATTAAGTGATGCTTCGACTTAAGTCCACCATCTATGTGGTGATTACGCTGAAGGGGGCTAATAGACTTGACATTTGAGTACGCAAGTTATTCTGGCCTCGTTATTAGTGATCACATCCTTCATTTAGTTATAACATTATTGATAACAAAGTTTGGATTTTGTTCGGGGTCTGCGAGTTAGCTAGGTGCTTTATTTCAAGGTCGGATTTGACAAAAATACATATAATTCACAAAAACATTAACTAAAATCACCTAGTAATTAGTATGAACTTTAGTCACATGAGATTGCTATGTCTAGAAAAAGATTTACTCAATGAGAGTGACGCAGTTGGGTAACATAGACACTGCGTGAGTGAAAAGAGGTATCGAATTCGATTCCCACTCAACACATCTTTGGAGATAGTTGAAATCATTAACATGCGAACGAGTTTCGAACGAAAATTATTCAGCGTGTGGTCAAATGGTTAAAAGTGTCAACCGTCATAATACGGATCCGCTCTAGACACAAATTAACTTATATATTTGTGTATATGTAATGTGTTTTGATAATAAAAAAAATATGGTCAAAATCCAACCACCACCTTGCAACTTTCTTGGTTGTTCATTACTAATTGCATGGCATGTCTGACCACAACCCAACTCCACCGCCCTTCTTCATTTCCAGGTACACGTGTCGCTACCACAAGAAGCTACTGTGCATGAAGATGCATGCCACGTGTCCGTTAATTCATATATATGATTTGTCGTTTACCACATCTATTTCGTCTGTATATTAAACTGTTTGTAGATGTCGACCAAAGCACTCAGTGGCAGAGCCAGCCGTCGAAAGTGTGGACACGTTTCTTTTTCGTTTTTACTCTGTTAAAGTGGGTGATAAAAGGTGTGTCACATCGAATAAATATAAAATGAACGAGTTAAATATAGTGGCGCAAGTGAAATCCTATTAATAAGGTTGATCTTTTAGTAGTGAAAGCTCAAGTCATTGTATGTAACCAATCGAAGTAAACTGTTGTATTCCAAACACTAACAAATATGATAATTGAAGTAAAATGTCGGTCATATAAACTTGAAACACTAAGAGAAAAAAAAAAAAAAAAAACTAATACAGATACCACTGTCGGCGAGACACAAACTCAAGACCTCACAACAGAAATTCAAGAGCTCTAACCACTTGACCCGCAAGGCTTTGATGATTGAGACCTACTATGAATAAGAGGGTATTTATAGTGGCACAATATGGGCACGATGTGATTGTGCATGATTGATTGGAGTGAAGACTACACAATTCTGATTCATAGGGAATTTCTAATAAACATGAGCACACGTAAAATGTCATAGTTGAAGTGAGTTATCGTAAG
The DNA here is from genome assembly GCA_036897405.1 of Pelargonium myrrhifolium. Classification (NCBI taxonomy): domain Eukaryota; kingdom Viridiplantae; phylum Streptophyta; class Magnoliopsida; order Geraniales; family Geraniaceae; genus Pelargonium; species Pelargonium myrrhifolium. The sequence goes on along the minus strand of JAYMTK010003792.1, from coordinate 5,467 downwards.
CATCTGGTTAATTCATCTCTTAAAAATATGACAAATATGAACTATTTGAACTCCAAACACTGACAAATATGATAATTGAAGTAAAATGTCGGTCATATAACTTGAAATACTAAGAGAGAAAACAACTAATACAGATATCACTGTCGGTGAGATACGAACTCGAGACTTCGCAACGAAAATTCAAGTGCTCTAACCACTTGTGCCGCAAGGCTTTGGTGATTAAGACATACAATGAATAAGAGGGTATTTATAGTGGTACAATTTGGGCACGATGTGATAGTGCATGATTGATTGTAGTGAAGACTACACAATTCTGATTGATAGGAAATTTATTATAAACATGAGCACACGCTTCACACAATTCTGAGTTATCGTAAGCATCTGATTAATTCATCTCTTAAAACTCTGAATATTAAGTAAATACATGACTTTTTATCGTGAATATATCAGTTAATTAATATGGGCAATATGTCTCATCTACTAAGATCTTGCATTCTATGTTTTTTTAAGGTGAAAAACGTACAAGTCACCACTTCATTAATGGAGTAACAACTTGGGTATAAGATCAAATTTAAATACAATAAATTATATCTACCCCAGGTCTCGAGAAAGCCAACACTAGTATTGTCACCACATACATGTGTTGCTGGACAAGCCACGTCCTCCCCTAAAAACTCGGCCCATACTAACTAAGCATCTCTCTCTGGATGAATAGCTACGTATAACATTTCTTTGATTAGCGCGATTCGTGAACCCGGCCCTGAAACCAGATCCACTCCAAACGAAACTACTCCCTAGCTTTGGTATCGAAATCCGAGCTTTTATCCAAAACTATACTAATCATTAGTACTCGAGCTTCTATGTTTAGTTTTTGCGAAAAGAATGAGTTAATTATAGCTCATATAATATATATTTCATGTTTGTGTTTGACCATAGATAATTTCCAAAACAATAATGTCTAAAATATCATGTATTACATGAAGTTCAAAACTTTTTTTAATTTTTTTTTTAATGATTATCACTTCCATAATCAAACATCAATCTGTGTTTGTATATTTTGTTTGAAAATTAAAAAATAAAATAGGCATAAAATAAAAGGAAGAGTGATGATGATGTGGTCAACAAGAGCATGATGTGAATAGATCAACAATATTGAATAGGTTATGTCTAATTTGGTTGGGTGATATAATGACAAAGTACAAGCTTGCATTTATTGTAAGTTAAATATATATTGCATTTGAGTGAAAACTATTCAATTATATATATCTTGAAACATTAATTATTATAATGTGAATATTGGTTCCTTCATTTAATTACGTTCAAGTCAATGTTTAAAAGATTGGAGAAATATTGAATAATTACTGTAGATCTCGAATGTTCAGAAGAATGATTCATCGTCATATAATTAGTTAAAATTTTGGACGCAACAGTGAAAAATAAGATTAATTGTCATCTTTGGAATCATCTGACGTGTAACAATCTCAATTAGCAGTACTCACCGACTCATAATGAACAACAAAACTTTAAAAAATGGGAAGACGAATTGTAACCTCCACTAATGGAGTATGACCGAACTATAAATATAGCATAACTACCGAAATACGATTTAAAACAAAATAGCATGAAAAAAATCAATCGACATACATGTTATAAACATACTCTTACAAACTGACCGAACAAGGGAGAAAGTAGTAATGATAAAATCAACGGTGTAGCAAAACTCAATAGATCTTATCTATTAATTATATATTTATTCAATACGTAATATATAATACGAGTGAACGAACGATCAATCTTGTAATATTTTCACGTATAAGATTTAAACTAAAAGAAGAAGAAAAATCCATTGTTAGGTTTAAATGCTAAGAAAAACATAATTAAACAAACTTTAATATTCTCTTTTGTCGTGTAGTAAGAGAAAATTAAGGAATGCTACTCATCTCGAACCAGCAAATTAAGAAGAAAATATTTCAAAACTTTCATCATCAAGAACCATAATATATATGAGTGAAAAATTAGTTTAATTGCAATTAAAGTTGGTATAAAAATAATATTATAGTAGTAATTAATTAATTAATAAATGTTCTTACCTTAACTACAAGCATAGGTTGTCGTTTTGGGCAGCTTCTCTGTGGCTTGTCTTGTACTTAGCACAACTTGTACATCAACTAAACCAATTACATGCTATTTTAAAACATATATATATATATATATATATATATATGTTCTTTTTTATAGAAAAGTTAGTAAATAAATTAAGAGAATCATTATTCAATATTGTTGTTAAATAAAGGAAAATGACTTGAGTTCAAGACAACACATAAACTAGTAACAAGAGATAAATTTTATTATTATTTTTTTTTCATGAAATTATTGTAGGCTGCTTTGCTTTGCTTTTCTTTGTTAAATAGTGATTAAATTAAGTAAGAGTTAATTATTTGAATTGGTCGGTGTGTTGTCTAAAAATAGACTTGAAAAAACTAAAACTACCTGGCTGGTTAGGACTCAAGATGACAGCCCAATCAGACTTGGAGTTCATAAAAAGTCAACGCATTAGGGTTTATAGATAATAGATGTTAGCCTGACACACCATCGCTTACTGTCAAGCTCCGCAGTGACGTAATAAATGTCGATGCATTAGATTAAACTTCAATACCCTGGAAGCCTTTGGTCTCGAGCCAGCTCGGGATTTCCAAATTGTTAGACCTTCTATCTCTGATCAGAACCGTCACGCTTCACACAATTAAAATTATTGATTTGGTAGCAACGAACAAACCACTCACGTCTCTCACCGTCTAACTGATTCCAGATAGTCTAATAGCCTCGAAGATTGTTGTAGCCCAACAAACTTTCACATTATTAGGACCCAACGTCATTCGACCCGTCAATCTCTACATGCCTTCTCTATATCGCAACAAGTCGTAGGCTTCATCCCATTGGATAAATAATAAATAAACATCGTAAAAAGTAAGTCGGAGGGTGGAAGAGTGGATGTTTTACTTGATGATTGTTGGACACTAGTTCGGGTTTTGAGTGTGTCCACTTTTCTTTTGTGTACCGCTCTACGAATAAGGTAGCTCACGAGCTTGCTCCCCTACCTAATTCCGATGCTGAAGGTAGTTTCTTTTTGATCTCCCGGAATCTATTCGAAATATTTTAATGGTTGATTCAATTTAAATAAAGTTATGTTTGCTTTCAAAAAAAAAAATCAAGAAAATTTAGCCTTTTAACTCATGAGTGTCCTAAAAAAAGACTATAACAAAATAAGAATAAATGTATTTATGAGTTTGTGGACCGTTGCTAAACTTAGTTTTAAGGTATATTCTGGGCTTCAGATTCATGAATAGACCCTTCTTTTAGCAATGGGCCATAGATTCAGATTTGTTGTGTGGGCCTTTAATTATTGTTTTTATTGGTATAAATAAAAAGATAATTTAAGCATCACCTCATCCAAAATGTAATTTGAGAATAGTAAAATGTATATCAGTTGACTGGTATAAAGTTATATCAATTAAGCTAATAAGGTGATGACACCTCATTTAAAATCATGGATCCGGACAGGTTGCTCCGCTCCCACAAATTCACTTGGATGAGTATAAGTGAAATTTAATGAGGTGTCATCAACTCATTAGTTTGGTTAAGTTGCAACTGATATATGTCAACTGATACACATTTTACTCTTTTGAAAAACTAAATATATTAATTAACATTTGGTATAGAAGAATAAAGAGATCTAATAATTTTGTGTGTTGATAAGAATAAACCATAATATATGGCGGTAACGGATTGTTCATATATATATATAGAGTTGGTTATCGATTAGTTGAAAAGAATAAGAATTCAAAATATATAATTGTGCTGAAAAATAACAACTAATTAATTTGAAAAATAAAAAGTAAATAGTAAGAAATTAAATTGTAAAATTATTTATTTAGAAAATATTTGAAAATTTGAACTTTGAAGAGCTGTGATTGATTAATTAGTCCTTAAATTTTAGCGTGACAATAAAAATATATAATAATAGTACTTCTGCCCCACCCAAAAAAATGGGGATCTCAAAATATATTTAATACTATATTCATATTGGAGATTAAAATGCAACGAGCACATCAAATTGGATATCAAACGAACTTGAAATAACAAAAAACAAAAGAGTCCGAACTATGGTTCTCAAATTTTTGTTTAACATTGATATTTGTGTTGTTTTTGCTTTTAAATGCACAAACATTTAAAATAAAATTAGTTTTTAACTCACCTATGTTGGTCTGCAACTACAAAAAAAACATCATCCTACTGACATGACATGAACGGGTCGGATCTCACCTTAGCCACTCTAACAAGCTGGCTTCAAACTTAGCTGAGCCAGCCATTTGCAAATATATTAACCAATTAACATGTGACATTTGTCCCACATGTAAACTACATGTACAAAACACACATGCCCCAATACCTTTTATTTATAAAATGATTATATTCGTCATGTTGATGATGGAATCTTGCCGATATATATGTCGTATGAAATTTCTTTCGTACGTAATTCACAAAAGGTGGGCTCATGCCATACCAGCCATAAGAAAAGCCAAAATGTGACAATTCAGATCTGTGATATAGTACTATAAAATTAAAACAAATGTTGGATCATTGATTACAAGGTTGAAATTATAATCACGGACTTTAACAATATCGATTAAAAATTAATTATGATACTAAATGATGAATAATAATCTTTCATGAATAGGTATTCATCCCTAGCTAAAAGCCCTTATTCGGGTAGGGAGATTCTCACCAACCAAAAAACTTCTATCGGTAATCAAAATGAAAGTTGGAATTGGATTTGGAATCTTAATTGTGATGATAAGTTAAAGCACTTCCTTTGGCTTTGCATGCTTAATAGCTTACCAACAAATTAAGTTAGACATGTTAATGTGGGTTGAGGCTAGTTTAGCAGAGTTTTGGGGTATAAGATTCGGTCTTTGTTTAGTAGAATCTTTGGTTTGTAGAAAAATTATTTTAAAAATGGATGCTAGTTCTATTATTTCTCTTTTTTATTTACCCGATTGTGGCTTTCACTATTGGAGGTATTTGATTTTAGAGTGCAGGGAAAGAGCTTTTTGTTTTGAGGATTAATTTCTTATTGTTACATACTTACATGTTAATAGGAAAGCTAATATGGTGGCAGATTACTTAGTTAAGTTCTGTTACTTTAACTATTCAAATTGTAACTTTATTATTCACTTGTTTGTAGGTGCTTGCTCTTTATTACTTGCGGATTGTATGAATATTCTCAACTTTGTTGTGGTATGGCCTCCTTAGGCTTCTATATATTATGTTGTTGATTAAAAATAGCAATGGCAGAACCAACACCAAGTCCAAAGGTGGACATTTTTTTTAGGAAAGTGTGCAATTGCACACTGGTCTATTTCAATTGATAAATAGGTACATCACTCCAGCATGATACAAATCATAC
>JAYMTK010003791.1:0-11844 GCA_036897405.1 Pelargonium myrrhifolium | reverse complement strand
ATATATATATATATATATATATATATATCAAGGCATACCTGTCTGTAACCAATGGCTCGAGTTGCAGGATTTGAATTAGGAAGCAGACCAATATCAAGAAGCCATTTTGCCTCGGACAATAGACCATCACAGTCTTCAATCAAAACCAATAATCAGAAAACATCAGCACTTGAGATTCAGATGATACTAGCCAGCTAATCAATGAACAAATATTTATAATGATTATTGTGTACCAAACAATTGGGCATCACAAGAATAATTGACAACCAATATAGGAAATATTGGGATCATATAGTTTTTTTATATATAATATGGATTATGGAAACACGATGTTAAGTCTCTTCAGGATTTAGTAATTATACATATCAAGACAGAAAATAAGCAGAAGAAGGAACATTCTTGACCTACAAAGGCATTTAAAAAGGGTATAACGCAAATCTACAGGAAACATAACCTAAACAATTTGGTTTCTCAAGAAAGTTAAAATTTTCAATGAAGTTTCGCAAGGTGTAAGGGCCAGAAAAATTATAGTAATGTGATCAACATAGCTTACCTGAAACCATCTCTTCACACCGATAATCAATCAATCTATAGAGATCAAGCCTTTGATTAGAAAGGAAGAAACAAATAAAATCATAATCCAAATCCTTTGATTTGAATTCCTTCACTGTGTCAGCGGAAGAGTTTGTATCATGAGATTCCTCTGTCACACTAGAATCACAGGGTTCCCTAAACGAATCATAAGGTATCTGAAACGCGGATGGAGGTGCTCCTCCAGTAGACTGCCAAACCAAAACAAATTGGAATAAATGTTCGGTGTAGATGTGAATCATTGCATTGCATCAAATAAGAAAAACCGAACATTAAGAAGTAAAATATAGATTTTATAAGCAGATATTTTGGCAGGTTTAAATTCAGCTTTTGTGTGTGCAAGTGTGGAGAGAGAGAGAGAGAGAAGGTCAAAACTAACCTTTATAATCTCAAGGCTGCGCCTTAACCTATACCAATTATTGGCAGGAAAATGTATTGCATTTGGATCACCTTCTTTAACAACAAACTGCACCGCGGCATCCCAATCTCCATATCTCTGCAAATCCTCTAGCTTTGAATGTGCTTCAGAGGCAACCTCTAAAGAGGCTTGTGGAACATCTGGCTTCCCATACATGAACCTATGTTTCCCAAAATAATAATAGTAGTTATGAGCTATTTAAATTCGATTTTCAACCGCTAAAGCAACAAAATCAAACCACAACATGTAATTTCTTCTCTTCTATTTTTTTATGAACAGAGCATTCAATTTAACAAATTTCCGTCACTCAATGAACAAAAATAAGGGCGTAACATCAAATATAAACTCTGCTCTTGGTCAGATAACCAAATGTCGTATTTTTCGAACCTTTATATTCAAGGGACACATTGAGTTATACCAACCTAAGCCCTCAATCAGAGAATTTAAACGGTCAGAAATAAACACTATTTACAAAGCTCACCTATACAAAAGAATGTGGTAACATACCATCGCAAGTACAATCCAGCCCCACCAGCAACTATGGGAACACGACCCTTTTCAAGAATATCATTTGTAGCTTGCCTTGCATGCTCATAAAATTGCCCCACAGAATACTCTGAAATAGCATACCAATTAGATATAAATTCAAAGAACCAAAATTTTGAACATTTGTCATACCTTAGTTAGGCACACTATCTCAATACTATTACCTTGAAATCTTATACTCCCTCCGTCCCAAAATAAGTGTCCTAGTTCACTTGTACTTTTGCCCCAAAATAAGTGTATTGTTTCCTTTATAAGAAGTTAGTTGTACATGAATTATCAATAACGTCCCTACAATAAGTTAGTTAGTATCCCTTGAGTTTGTTAGAACACATATCTCCCATGAACGAGTAAACATACAACACTAACTAATTGCTCCTTAATTTTTCTCAAAACAGAAAGGAAGGCACTTATTTTGGGACGGAGGGAGTATGATGTAAAAATATTGAATAGGATATATGATAGGTACGAGATCAGTTGATCCTGCCACAAAAAGGGAAAAAAAATTACCTTCAGCGGGATGCAATAAATCAAGAACATGATGAGGCACTTCCTGCAACAAATTTGATCGTAATTAGATAAAATTTGCTACAGAACAATGTGCCCTTTAAGTTCCATATACTAAAAGTGACTCATTATGTTAACTGAACCTAATGTACAGATCTATGAATCTTTTTAGCAACTGTCTTATTGAAAACAATGTATTTTTTTCCCTGAAAATTACAGATTAAAAAATCAATGCCTATAAGACATAAAACTCTTTAACAGAGTAACTTAATCTTATACATGAAAATATTGACTCAATCTATTGAAGTTTTAGATTTCAGTCCAAGAAATGCAGTATTGCTACCATCATATTTTGTCAGCATAATTTCTGTTGCTCTCTTTTCATGCAACAGAGAAATTGAACAAAAAGAAAAAACACAACGAAAAAAATAAAATTAATAAAAGGAACCATGGGGATATTTTAAGTAGTGGTTTATAAGAAAAACACAAGAAACAAATATATTGATGTGCATGGTATATGCACGTACCTTTCTATCAATAAGTGAAGGTTTTGCGGATCCAACATCAAGACCCTGATACACCTGTAAAACAAGCCACACACAACTAATTCAGTTCATAAAGATTTTGTTACTCGTCATAAGTACCAAGAAAAAAAAAAACTCAGATTTATTCTTGACTTGCTTGATCATGTAAAGTTGGCCAATAAAAAATCTTAAGCCATTGGGTGGCGCAGCCCAACCAGTATATCAAATGGTGCTAGTTTTGGGGATGAGTTAATACTCAGCGTGTTGGCGACGTGAGACTGAGTTCAACCAATAGTGTAGAAATTTATGTCCAAGCAGGGATCCTATATATATAACAAAGTTCCATAAACTGAAATAAATCATGTAATGTATATTGCTACTTACTAAAGAAAATAAGCTTATTGAATTTTCACTGCTTGAAAATTGAGAACCTCCGAAACCCACTTCTCAAGATACTAAATTTTCACAAACTCAGCTCTCTCCAACAAAGAGAAATAAATAAATAAATAAAACTTTACACTCAAATTATCTTTCAGTTTCCTCCATTTTCTAGTGAAACAGAACAGAAGATGAGAAAAAAAAAAAAAAAAACTTGAACTTTCACAACTTGAAATTTGAGAACCTTTAAAACCCACTTCTCAAGATACTAATTTTTCACAATTTCAGCTCACCCAACAAAACAAAACAAAAAAATCAAACGTTCCTTTAAGATTCTCTCAAAGTCCTCCACTTTCTCATGAACCAAGCATGATATCAGAGCAAAAAAAAAAACTTTAAGTTTCACAACCTGACTATTGAGAACCTCTAAACCCACTTCTCAAGATACTAAACTTCCACAATTGTTTCAGCTCTCCCCACAACAACAACAAAAATCAAACTTTCAATTCAAATTCTCTCAGTTTCCTCCATTTTCTCATGAAGCAAACAGAAAATGAGATAGAGAGCAAAAAACCAGTATAACAATTTATACTGCCAGCTCTAGGTGCTGTGACCCAACTAGTATTTCAAGTTGTGTTAATACTCAACGTGTTGGCGATGCGGAACTGAGTTCGAACAATCAGTATAACAGTTTATACTGCCAGCTCTAGGTGTCATGACCCAACTAGTATTTCAAGTTGTGTTAATACTCAACGTGTTGGCAGTGCGGGACTAAGTTCGAACAATCAGTATAAAAATTTATGTCCAAGCAAGGCTTCTACGTATATAGCAAAGTTTGAAATACTGAAATGAAACATGTAATGTGTATTGCTACTAAATAAAATGAGCTTGTTGAATTTTTGAAAATTGAGAACCTCCTAAACCACTTCTCAAGATTCTAAATTTTCACAAATTCAGCTCTCTCGAATAAAAATAAATAAATAAACAAATAAAAGTTTCCATTCAAATTATCTTTCAATTTTCTCCATTTTCAGTTGGCAACGTGAGACTGAGTTCAACCAATAGTGTAGAAATTTATGTCCAAGCAAGGCTCCTTTATATATATAACAAAGTTCCAAAAACTGAAATAAATCATTTAATGTGTATTGCTACTAATGAAAATGAGCTTATTGAATTTTCACTACTTGAAAATTGAGAATCTCCAAAACCCAGTTCTTAAGATACCAAATTTTCACAAATTCAGCTCTCTCCATCAAAAAAAAAAAAAACATTCAAATTCTCTTTCACTTTCCTCCATTTTCTGATGAATCAAACAGAAAAGCAAATAACTAACAAACTTGAATTTTCACAACTTGGAAATTCAATAACTATTAAACCCACCTCTTAAGAAACTAAATTTTCAAAATTTAAGCTCTCCCCAAAAAAAAAAAATCAAAATCAAACATTCGTTTCAAATTCATCCATTTTCTCATGAAACAAACAGATGTCATATGAGACAGAAAGACAAAAAAAAAATCACAACTTGACTATTGAAAACCTCTAAACCCACTTCTCAAGCTACTAAATTTCCACAATAATTCCAGCTAAAAAAAACTGTCAATTCAAATTCTCTCATTTTCCTCCATTTTCTCGGGAACCAAACAGAAAATGATATAGAGAGCAAAAACACCAACCTGTACGGAGTCGGCGCTGACTATTTCTCCATTGAGGCGCTTGGCGAGCTCCATTGCAAGCCTGCTTTTTCCGGCTCCGGTGGGCCCGGAGATGACAATCACCTTCCCCTTTCTTCTTCCCTCATCGGCGGCGCGTGTAGAGAACAGGCCGCAGTGGCGGCGGCGGAGGAAGCCGTGGGGCTTCGCCGCCGGCAGACGGAGGCGAAGTGTACGGAAAACACAGACTCCATTCATAATGATAAGATTGAGATTGTGACATAAACCCTTAAACCCTTTTGAGTCAGTTACTTTCCTAAATTAGAAATGTGGCCCAACATTGTGCTTAAATTATTTTGTTCACTTTCAAACTTGTATGCATGTACGGATCGGGTCGGGTCGGATCGAGTGGGAACGGGTTGGGTGGCCCGGGACTTCTCATGTCGTTGTTGGAGTGGCGGTTGTAGATCGTGGTTGTTGCTTGACAGTGAAGCTGGCAATTTGGACCCGACACTCGATCTTAGTTTTACTAAACTCTACTCAATTCGGAGTTAATCGACTCAAGTCAGGTAAGCCCGTAAAATTCAGTTATCTTATGTTTAAAACACTAAACGACTCAATCCTAACTCATTCAACCTGAAGAACTTGTAAAGTTAGGTTAGAGTGAGAGTTAGGGCTCAAACCCCCACTTGAACTTGATATTTTGTCAGCTCTAGCTAGTTGGGGGAGAAACTGGATGATGTGACAGTTGAATCAGATGTTAAGACATTGGAATGTGTAGTGTAGACTGGGGGAGGATTTTACTACTTTCGGCTTTATTTTTTTCGGATATTTGTATCTCTTTCGTTCTAGTTAGAGTAGAGTTTGTTCTCGTCTCATTTAATTTTTGTTTGACAGTCATGGACTCGTGGTATTGAAATTTGTTCATCATGCGTTGATGCGATTTGACACTGGTGATGTATTATTTTCTATTGTTTTGAAAGAAATGTTAGTTTTATAATAAATAATAATGAATTACATATTTCGTGAACACAATTGACATATAATCAAATATCATAAGAACATCCACTTGTCATGTATTTTTTAAAATCTCGACTGTAGCAGTAAAACATATGATTAATTAGTCATTATCCTCTTCACAAACATCTGATGTGCGACAATACCAAGAAATATAAACGTACCCACAATGAAATTAACAACTTCCACTGAGAGAAAGTAAAATAAAAGTTACAATAATAAAAGTCTAACGAAACCTCCACTAAAAAAAAGTAGACAACAAATATAAAAATAACACAATGACTAAAGTACGATTTAGAGCAAACTAATAATAAAAAGAAAAAGAAAAGCAATCAAAGTGTAGTAAACATACTATCACAAACTAGTATCTGGCGAAAAAATAAATGATAAGGAGGCATTCGTAAGGAGGAAAAGCAAGATGAGTCAGTTGAAAATATGACATCAACGCAAAAACAAAACTAATTTAGCCAAATATCCAAAATTTGTATTGCAGACAAAAAAAAATATCGACTACTCCCTCCGTTCCAAAATGAGTGTCTTTCTTTTCATTTTGAGAAAAATTAAGGAGAAGTTAGTTAGTGTGATATGTTTACTATTGTATCCTTATGAGTATGTGTTGGGAGATCCTAACTAACCTCTTTTAAGGATATTATTGACAATTCATGTCTAACTAACTTACTAGAAAAGGAAACAAGACACTCATTTTGGGACGGAGGGAGTAATAAATAAACTCATCGCCTATGGAACGGTTGAACCATAAAGAATAGCGATTCAGGTGGTATGGATTGCCTGAACCGAGATTCCATGCATGGATCTGTTCAAGTAATGGTGACCCTCTGGTTCATATAGCTATAGAGCTGGACCAAATCAAACCATAAGGTTCGCATGGTTCCTCCAACCATGATGTTTTATGATATTGAGTGAGTGATTAATAATGGTTTTAAGGTTCCAGGAGCGTTGGGGTCTCTGCCAAAGGTCGCAAAAGTGAACTTGTATCGGCCTTGAAGTGTTTCATAGACCAGAAGATAGATGGTAATGTTATTGTAGAACCTTATTTCTTATGTTCTCCCATTATGATATAGATTCTCCATGTGTTTGCTACTTTGCTGAGAATAGGATCAAAGAAAAAAAATTTAGCAGCAGCATGCAATTGATATAAAGCTTTCCCCCTTTCTCATTTTTCATTACCTATTTTAGAGTACTAAGTAGGTTCATGATTAGAAGTTTCCTGAATGTGCAGTTAAGAATTCTTCGGTAGGAGATGGCCAACAACTGTCTTCCATTTCTGCTGAAAACATATCTGTGAAAAGGATGGATGATAATTTATCTGATGAAGATAATGCTCAAGACGCCAACACTGTTCTGGAGGTTTCGAGACTTCAAAAGAGTAAGAAACAGGTAAAAAAGTCATTGAATGAGGGCAAAACCATCAAAGTGAACACCCGAGTAGTCACAACAAAGCAGAAGCAATCCATCAAAACCGATGAGATTTCTGGTATTGTAAAATATTAGTGTTTTTTATGTTTTTTTTATGTTTTTTTATGTTATTTATCTTGTTAACTAGTGATGCAACATTTATTTGTTTGTGGATCACTTATCCCCTTCCCCACTCCCTTATATATGCCCTTTATATTCTTCTTCCTTCCACCAATGACGCAGTTGATATTTCGACAAGACAAAGTGAACCATGGCTGGTTCTAGCCCACAAGAAGCCTCAGAAACACTGGATTCCATATAATCCTAGGACAATGAGACCTCCACCTCTTACTAGAGATACGAAGTCCATGAAGTTTATGTCTTGGAACGTCAATGGATTAAGATCATTGCTGAAGTTAGAGGGATTCTCTGCATTACAACTTGCCCAAAGAGAAGATTTTGATGTTTTGTGCTTGCAAGAGACTAAATTGCAGGCAAGTCTATAAGTGCTCTCTATGCCACTTAAATTGTGTTTTGTTAGGTATTGCTTCTTGAACATATCAAGATCTTCATGCTAGTTGCTAAAAATAAAAATCCTGGTCAAACATGAAGTGGTCAACTGCTCATAGTTATTTATTTCTTTCCTGCATCCTGTTCTATTCTGTCATTTTGAAAGCATGCCATCTTTAGATTGAACAACTTCTCGGAAACTGTAGATCAGAGTTATGTTCATATGATGTCATCTATTGCAGCGAACGTTAGTGCTCAAAATCTAAGTTCTTACTGTTTAGATTCACAACTCCACTACCAGGACTATTGTTATTTCTAAAAACCAGATGGAGTTCAATTCTGTTTCTGTTGGAACAATGCTTAGCATTTGAAAGAGGTGATGAGTGGAGTGTGGACACAATCTTGTTCAGTGTTTCTGAAGTTCAGACTTCAGTAGTCATATTGTTGTCCTATGATAATAGCTTTATGATATTGAAGTGGTCATGAACATGTTCAAATTTTGAGGGCAATCATTTCATGTAAGAAACTTTGAAGCTTAATTGTATCTCTTGTCCAACCCTCCAAGAATCCTGCTTGGTTGACACTGGGTTAGAACCTTTATGGCTTTTAGTTTAATGTTTGTCTTTGATGATCTTGAATTTTGGAGAGTAGTGAAGTGCCCCTTACCTTCCAGTGCTCTCTCTCATAAGCAAATATATTCAGGTAATTATTTCCTTGTTACATCAGCTTGCTCGTATATAACACTTGACCCCGGGAAAGCATTTTCTTTGTTTTGTTTTTGTTCCTGGTGGACCATTTCCAATGTTACGTCGAAATGGAGCTTCTTACATGTCCTTTGGAGGAATAAAGAATATTAAAATTTATGTCCCAAGCCTTCTAATAATAGTTAGATATCATGTTTTTAATGCTCAAGTTGCTTATTATGTGTATGATTCATCCAATTAAAACTTTATTTCCTCTTGTTTATTTTTTATGGGTGTTACAATGTGGCGATCATCCTACACCTGCTTTTCTTAGTTACATTCATATAGTTGTTCGTTTTATATGACTGTCCCAACTTTTTATTACAGGAGAAGGATGTTGAGGAGATCAGACAGTGCTTAATATCGGGTTATGAAAGTTGTTACTGGACATGTAGCGTCTCCAAACTTGGTTATTCTGGGACAGCTATTATCTCACGGGTATGCCTATTGTTATTCATGTTATGTTGTCTATTCAAAGCATATTGCGTCAAGTACTGTGTTATTTCATGGATAGACGTGTAGGGAACTGTTCATATCTGCCTGCTTTTCATTGATGGAAAACATCATGACTGATATCTCATGCTGGGATCAACTTTTATGAATGTGATTTAGCTATTACTTAAACTAGTAGCTTCTGCTCAATGTACAGTTTTGGCACCTAAAGTCTCCTTAGCTATTAAATTTGCAAGACATGGATATTGTTCCTGAAGATCTTCTTTTATTGTGTGGATCCTTTCGTCTCCTTTAGACTAGAAACTGTTTCATTGATATGGGAAATAGTTTCATTGATGAGTCTAGGAGATAGTGATATCTCAAACTTGTCTAATAGTTGAGGTCTATGATGAGGACCCGAATTTTGATGGCAGAACATATGGATTTACTTTACAATGTAGAAATTTTTCGCAGCTATAAGGTCAATAATGTCTGTATTTAGTTAATCCATTAGCAAATGCTGATTATCGGTTTATTGACTGGTTATGCGAGTTGTAGTTGATATTACATACACACATTCATTTCATGTTGTCCATTATATATGCATTAGTATGCTGTTTTCTTTCATACTGGTTTTGCTTTTCTGTAGTTTGTTAGTAAATATTGGGACTTTTCTGACAGATAAAGCCACTTTCAGTGAGATATGGCCTGGGTATATCAGATCATGATAGTGAGGGACGGCTAGTGACAGTAGAGTTCGATTCTTTTTATTTAATATGCGGATATGTTCCTAATTCTGGAGATGGTTTGAAAAGACTGGTAATTTCGTTTAAGCACCCATCATTTTGTTTCCTATCACTGTGTTCAGAGCAATTATTGCAGATTCTTAGTTCTTAACTGGATTTCTTTGTTGGAATGATGCCTTTCTATCAATTCCAGTCATACAGGGTTAACGAATGGGACACCTCTCTTGGCAGCTACATAAAAGTAAGTATTGTTTAAGTCGGCCTTTTTTTTACTATCTGACCCCATAAGTTTTGAGCATAGCTCAGCAATCTTCTATCAGATGTCTAATTTGATATTTATCGTTCACATACAATATATTAATACAGAACTACATGCCTAGATGGTTATGATTATGAAAATCGTGGACCTGATCATTAACTTCCCGTCACTTTGAGAAGTGTTTGGAAGTGTCAAGACTGCTTGATTTAATAGCATCTTACATCCCTAGAAAGGTGCAAGTTGCAACTGTGCAATGGCGGTGTATGGATATGCTCATGTGGGCTTTTTTTTTATAATGGGGTGTTGATGTTTCACCAGTTTTGTATATGTTTCTCTTGTAATTTTTACATGCAATGTTCGCAAATTGATGTGGTGAATGTATTACCCAGGAGCTGGAAAAGTCAAAGCCTGTCATTTTGACTGGTGATCTGAATTGTGCTCATGAAGAGATAGACATTTTCAACCCGGCTGTAAGTGATCTCATTTCTTTTTATTACTGTTTTATCTGATATTAAGTATGTTGATTTAACATCTTTGCAACCATATCCAAACAAGAAATATTTATTGCTTTTATAATAAAATTATTGCAACGTTGAAAGTTTCTACTTAATATTATAAAAATGCTTGGGAAAGGATACATTCTTGGCTATTAGTACATTTGATACTGTTTCCCATATCGAAGTTATATCATGGTTCCCATTTGTAACATCAATCAACAGGGAAATATAAGAAGTGCCGGGTTTACAATTGAAGAAAGGCAGTCATTTGAGGCGAATTTCTTATCTAAAGGGTTTGTGGATACCTTCAGAAAACAACATCCTGGCGTTGTTGGCTATACTTACTGGGGTTACCGGCATGGTGGGCGGAAAAATAATAGAGGTATTTCACAACTAACATTCTATAAAGAGTACAATAATTAGCATCTTTGGTCTGATTGACGGAAACTCGCTTAAGATTTTACGACACAATGTCATTTAAATAGTTCGTGCTAATTTGTTTCTTTGTGCGTGCCTTCTTGAGAGATATGATTGATGATGCTGAACTGGGTGTATTAATTGGAAGTGATTGGATAATTTTGCAAACAGGATGGCGACTTGACTACTTCCTTGTCTCAGAATCAATAGCAGACAAGGTTCATGACTCGTATATCCTCCCTGATGTCACGGGAAGCGATCATTGCCCCATCGGCTTAGTACTCAGGCTCTAATTCAGCAAGGAAGCAGCGGAGCATTCTGGCCATGTGAATCATCAAACTCGAAATCAAGATAGTGACAAGTGGAAAAAACTCTCTTGAGCCCATTGTATGTAGTTTTATTGAACTGTCATAGCCATCAACTTTACCCTGTAAAATATTGTTGGAGCAGCATGATGATTGTCATGTATTTAAGCAAAAGAATGTTTGGCTAGTTAGATTTTCTGTGTGTACCAATTGACGACAAGTCATTTCAGTCTTGTTATTTGCCCTATCGATAGAAATTACTTTAGAGAGCAGTTTTTCTTCTTCTTTTTGCTTAAATTAAGCTCATTCAAATTCTGGATTCAGCCTAGTTTCCACAAATTTATAGTATAATAATGAGTGTGACGTTATCATTAACTTGACTTGGCTTAGTTTAAAAGTAATGACTCATTTGTTTTATCCTACTGAAATTATTAGTAATTTTATTACTTGTAAGCAAATATTACCTTTGGTTCAAAATAAGTGTCCATTTAGAAATTTTCACACATGTTAATGGAAGATGATAAATGACTTTCTTGCCTTTAGATAAAGACATACAAATCATCATTACTAACCTACTACTTTTAAAGTTAGAGGTTGTTTGGGAATACTTCTGCATCTGCAAAAGTCATTGCTGCAACCATACAATTACTGCCACATCAACTATTTGGCAGTAACAATTGGTTTGCTTCTGTAATGATGAAAAAGCCAAGAGAAGTAAATTTTTTTTTACTTCTGTTAGAAAAGCAGAGAGAGAAAATATATTGATTCCCAAATTTATCCATACTTTTAATATGTCAAAGTTCAATAGTACCCTTATGGTGTGTTTGGGAACCAGCATTTCATTTGAAATGCTAGATTTGAGCCAAATGAGGTGTTTGGGAACTTCAAGAAT
>JAYMTK010003790.1:0-11847 GCA_036897405.1 Pelargonium myrrhifolium | reverse complement strand
GAGTAAAATACTCCTTATTTTTTGTGCATCATCAGTGTGAACTAATGTGGACTAGGACCGCGACTGTAGTCATGTATAATCTTGCAGACCACGACAAAGCCCTCACCAAGAAAGTTTTTATGCTTGATGCTAGGCCAACTGATCATTTCCATGGATATGTTACGATGGAGGGCCATGTTAGGCACATCTCTAATTTTGCAAACTTGCATTCGTTGTATGATGCCTCGTCCAAACAATTGTTTTTGATCATGAGACATTTATACGATTTTGCTTTTCACGAAGAATATTTTAATCATTTTATGTCCAATTATATGTGACAACTCTGCGAACAAAAGGGTTTAAGGTATTCAAGTTGGATTATAGCAGCGAGAGGATGTAAATTGGATCATGAGGAGTCGACTTTAGGCAACGGTATAGTGTTTTTGGATGGAAGAAGTTGCAAGTTCATTTTAGGAGCTACAGATGAAGCAATAAGCGTTCAAAATCGGATTTATTTTGCATTTAGAACCACTTAGGAGTATTAGCTCCATTTCAATGGGCATTATATGATGATGTGGGAGTTTTTTTATTTTTAATTTAATCCATGTCAGACGGAGGAGTGTGTTCGCCATTGTCACGTCATTAAAAACCGACAGCGAAGCAAAGGGACTTCCATGTATGCAAAAACTAACAACGTGCTGACTGACGGTGGGTTCTGAATTTGTTACAAAATTTAAGTCTGGATACAAACTCTGGTACAATAAAAAATTGCGTACCAGATTTGGTTTGAGCCCAAAGTTTGGGTACCAAATTTCCCTTTAATCCTTTAGGCTCGAAGGTAACATTCATCTTGAAATTGGAAATCTTCACAAGATATAAAGCCTCAATTTTGAAGAAAATGATCTCTCTGGTAAAATCCCATCATCTATGGGAAATTTGAAGCTATTGTCCCATTTGTATTTATACTACCTCCGTTTCAAAATAAGTGTCGTTTTAAAGTCTAATTTTAGTTTCAAAATAAGTCACTTTCTACTTTTAACAAATCTGTACACATGAACTTTCCATAATACTTTTTACTAGTCATGATTTTATTTTATTTTTTTCGTCTCATATAGAAGATAAAGTTTTTAGGTATAACTTCTAAAGTAGTGGGTTAGTAACGATGATTTTTATGTTTTTATCTAAGGGCAAAAAAATCATTTAACATTTTTTCTTAATATGTGTAAAAATCTCTCAAACGACTCTTAAAACAGAGGTAGTATATTGTAGTCCCTCCTCCTTTACCATCGACTCCTGCCTAATATAAACCACAATCAACGTTAACACATAACAATCAATTGTTCAATACAAAACGACAATTTGTTTAAACTACAAGCATATTGCACTCATTTGTCATAAGTGTTCCTCACTTTAGTCTACTAACATTTGTCGTTGAGCACGCTATAAGAAACTCACTGACAAAACATTACAAGGTCTTGATTGTGCTTTGCAAATATAGGCAAAGTAATTAGCAAACATATGAATTAGTCAACGAAAGTATATGAAGTGGCCGACGTCTATATCGGAAGATTTCTTGTATAGAAAACTATTCATAATTTATTGTATCATCGATTAAAAATGTCTTAGATATTAAAATGCAATTCACCATCAGATGCGTGAGTCATCTGGTAAGAAATTATTTTAGCTTAACTTGAGGTCTAGAGTTTGAGTCCCAAAAAACGCAGTTCGAGTCTTTTGTGATCCTACTCGACTCGAATGAAGATTAGTGTAAGTTTGATATGATTTAAAGATTGATCTAGTGCTGACCCGCGGGTACATTTCAAAAACCCTATGGTTAAGACAAAAAAAATGGGTGCAATTCACTCGTCTATCCATACGACCAAACATAACCATAATAAAGAAACAAACAAAATGGCATCGGAAGCCATTTTCCACTCTTTAGCAAGAAATAAGTGTACAAAACCAACTCAATTAAAAGTTTAAACTAATAGTTTATGGTCCAATAATAGCTTTATACTCTAACATGCTCCTCACGTACAAGTCCATTTTTGCTACCAACTCAACTAAAAGCTTAACATGACAGTTTATGGTCCAATAATAGCTTTATATTCTAACCAGAAATGTTTTTTTTTTTTTGGTTTCAAAAACAACTGGGCCGAAAATAAGAGCTTACCGGCCATAATTTTGTAGATCCATTTCGATTTTGGGTTAACAATAAATCCAGCATTTCGCATGTGCCTTAAACTATAGAGAAAGAGAGAGAGAGAGAGAGAGAGACAGTGAGGGAGAGAGAGAGAAGTTGCAGGAAGCTAGAGAGATAGATAGAGAGATACACAAACCCTAATCTGCTGAGATTTAGATACACACACAGATAGACAGAAACAGAGAAACAGAGAGGCGATTGTGGTCTGGGTCTCTGCGTTTGAGCCGAGTTAAGGAAATTTTAGGGTTCTTATCTATCACTTCTGAGAAGAAAATTGTCGCCATTGTCTCCTTTTTGGCTCAAAACCCTTGAGATTTAAACCAATTCAGAGCACAGGGTTCTGATCAAAGAGAGGCAAGATGAGGATTATGATAAAGGGAGGAGTTTGGAAGAACACCGAGGATGAGATCCTCAAGGCGGCGGTCATGAAGTATGGCAAGAACCAGTGGGCTCGTATCTCCTCCCTGCTCGTACGCAAATCGGCCAAGCAGTGCAAGGCTCGCTGGTACGAGTGGCTCGATCCCTCCATCAAGAAGGTACTGTTACACACCCCCAATTTCTTATCTTTATCTCAGCTTCTGTATTTGATTTTTGTTTTCATTCGATTGTGTTAATTGTTGTGAAAACATCAGGTTAGAGCACACGGGATTCAGTGTTTTTGAACTGGAAAATATCATGTTTCATTGTTTTTTTCCTGGAAATTTTCTGTTTGGTGAATTGGAAAATTGTGGAAAGATGAGAGATTGAGAGTTCATCAGTTGTTTTTTTTTTGCTAGTGTCTCTGCATTGTGCATTTTTTTTATGCTTTATATGTGTCTGGATATATAGGAAACCTTATGAACTGAAGTTATCCTCTGGGTTACCAATGGAAGTGTGTAAGTGATGACTATCAAAAGGAAGTTGATTCCTTATCTAAAATAGCTTACTGCTGCTGCCTAGGATACGGGGACACTTGAAAATTACAGCATTGCCTCCAACACTCATGTCCTATTTTATTATTTCGAGAGAACAAACGAGATAATTTGCTATTGTACTCTATGACCTAGATTGATAAGCATCTAAGTAGAGAAATTTGCTCTGTTTTCATATCTGGATTTCATTTTCGGCACCTCTTTTCCTACTTTAATTACACAGAATTTGTTACATATACAATATAGTTGTTTTTAATAAAATATCATTGTATCAGTGTCCTACGACTTATTGAAATGATGCATCTTGTGTCTGTTGTCTCATGTCTTGTGTTAAAGTCCATGCTTTGTGCAGCTTTAGAATTTCCAAAACCAAATAATTAGAATGTAAAGGGTAAATTATAATTGCATTCCAATAACATCTGTTTTATTTTTGCATGTTAACCGATTTTCTGATTTTCATTATATTCACAGACTGAGTGGACAAGAGAAGAAGATGAGAAACTGCTTCATCTTGCTAAGCTCATGCCTACACAGTGGAGAACAATTGCCCCAATTGTTGGTCGTACCCCATCCCAGTGCCTTGAGCGGTATGAGAAGCTCCTTGATGCGGCCTGTGCCAAAGATGAGAATTATGAGCCGGGTGATGACCCCCGTAAGTTGCGTCCTGGAGAGATTGACCCAAATCCAGAATCAAAGCCTGCACGTCCAGATCCTGTTGATATGGATGAGGATGAGAAGGAGATGCTTTCTGAAGCACGGGCTCGGTTAGCAAACACCAGGGGTAAGAAGGCAAAAAGAAAAGCTAGGGAGAAACAGCTTGAAGAGGCCAGGAGGCTTGCTTCTTTACAAAAAAGGAGAGAACTAAAGGCTGCTGGAATTGATAATAGGCAACGAAAGAGGAAAAGAAAAGGCATAGACTATAACGCGGAAATTCCTTTTGAGAAGAAGCCTCCTCCAGGCTTCTATGATATTGCTGAGGAAGATAGACCCGTTGAACAGCCACAGTTCCCGACCACCATTGAAGAACT
Source organism: Pelargonium myrrhifolium (assembly GCA_036897405.1). NCBI lineage: Eukaryota > Viridiplantae > Streptophyta > Magnoliopsida > Geraniales > Geraniaceae > Pelargonium > Pelargonium myrrhifolium. Next base: position 7,726 of record JAYMTK010003790.1, on the reverse strand, counting down.
TGAAGGTAAAAGAAGGGTTGATGTGGAAGCACAACTAAGAAAGCAAGACATTGCAAAGAACAAAATTGCACAAAGGCAGGATGCCCCATCAGCTATATTGCAAGCCAACAAGCTCAATGACCCAGAGACTGTAAGGAAGAGGTCAAAACTGATGCTCCCTGCACCTCAAATTTCAGACCACGAACTTGAGGAAATTGCAAGGATTGGTTATGCCAGTGATCTTCTTGCTGGGAATGAGGATCTTAGTGAAGGTAGTGGTGCAACACGTGCTCTTCTTGCAAATTATGCCCAAACACCACGGCAAGGTATGACACCTATGCGAACTCCTCAAAGAACCCCAGCTGGTAAAGGGGATGCTATCATGATGGAAGCAGAAAATCTGGCCAGGTTGAGAGAGTCTCAAACACCATTATTGGGTGGAGATAATCCAGAGTTGCATCCTTCAGATTTTTCTGGGGTCACTCCTAAGAAAAAAGATATCCAAACACCAAATCCAATGCTCACTCCATCTGCAACTCCTGGAGTTGCTGGTCTAACCCCTAGAATTGGCATGACTCCTTCAAGGGATGGCTATTCCTTCAGCATGACACCCAAAGGAACTCCCATAAGGGACGAGCTTCATATTAATGAAGACATGGATATTCATGATAGTGCAAAACTTGAACAACGCAGACAAGCAGAATTGAAAAGAAACTTACGTGCCGGTCTAGGTAATCTTCCACAGCCCAAGAATGAGTACCAGATAGTTATACAACCAGTTCCGGAAGATAATGAAGAACCAGAAGAGAAAATTGAAGAAGATATGTCTGATAGGATAGCTAGAGAAAAGGCCGAGGAAGAAGCGCGACTGCAGGCATTACTGAGGAAGAGATCTAAAGTACTGCAAAGGGAGCTCCCTAGACCTCCTGCTGCTTCATTAGAACTAATTAGAAATTCGCTGATGAGAGCTGATGGAGACAAGAGTTCCTTTGTTCCGCCTACTTTGATTGAGCAGGCTGATGAAATAATTAGAAAGGAGCTTCTAACCTTACTTGAACATGATAATGCAAAATATCCTCTCGATGAAAAAGCAAACAAGGAGAAAAAGAAGGGTGCCAAGCGCAATGCCAATGGATCGGCAAATGCTGTACCTGTGATAGAAGATTTTGAAGAAGATGAGATGAAAGAGGTAAGCATTTAGATCTGTCTTTGTTCACATCAATTTCTTGTTCTCGTCACTGTTTGACTATGTGAACTCACTTATTAATAGCAACTTAGCATGGTTTTCCTCAAAACAACCAAGCCAATTTTCCCTTTCTCCCCCTTATTAATTTTTATTTCATTTCTGTAAAGCTTGCTTCTTTGAATAATTTCAGTAATGTCTCATCCAATAGTATATCTAGTGGACGCAAACATCAGTAGATCTTTTGTTTGGTTATTTTCAGTTTCTTGTTAAATTTACCTTGATAAGTAAAGTCAGGTTAATTTCATTTGGCTAACCTGTTCTTTCCATGGCTGAGATTTTTTTGTGGTGGTTATTTTAAGATAGTAAGCCTGGCATTCTAATTGATTATTCTTTTCCCTTCATTATGTAATATAGTTTATCTTTCAGTCTTCTCTCTCTCTCTCCACACACACACACGTGTTAGTTATTTTTTTACAGTTTGACACCTTGCTTTTGTTGAGCGTAGGCGACACAGGGACTTGGTGCCTCGAGTTTATTTTTCATATTTTACTACCTTGTGGGGAAATAGATTTGAGAAAGAATTTCCACCAGACCAATCAAGCCTTAATGCTAGAAAAGCTCTTTTGTGTCGAGAGATGCTACGGAATGATATGCTTGTGCATGCACAAGACTGTAAACTCCTTTTGTCACATCTGCTTGCCTGTTAGTGGATTTTTTTTCATTAGTATTTTATTAGTTTAGTGATATCTTTGGATCATGACAGCATATACAAACTTTTGCTGTGTACTTGTGATGTCGTTTTATTTTTGGTGCTGTAAATTATCTGTTGGATACACATTTAGATTTATTCATTATCTGTCACCATACATGAAGGTAATTTTACAAGCATGATTGGAATCCGTCTAAATGACAAAATTCTTCTTAAACAGGCTGATGACTTGATAAAAGAAGAAGCTCAATACCTTCGGGTAGCGATGGGACATGAAAGCGAAACCCTTGATGAATTTGCTGAAGCACACAAAACTTGCTTAAACGACCTCATGTACTTCCCTACCCGTAATGCTTATGGTCTATCTAGTGTTGCTGGTAATATGGAGAAACTCGCAGCCTTGCAGAATGAATTTGAGAATGTGAAGAAAAGAATGGAAGACGATACTCACAAGGCAATGCGACTTGAGAAGAAGATAGCAGTTCTCACGCATGGTTATGAAGTAAGTTATGAAATATCTGTCATTTGATGCTTTTCATTTAATTATTCAGTAAACATACAACTTGTGGCCGTGACTAGTTCGGCTCAAGCACAGCAAATGATTCTTCCACTGCATTGTGTCTCTACGGCATACTTTTATTTGAGAACATCATGCGTATAATCTTTTCCCAATGTTTTATGCTGTTAGATTTTAGGTGGCATTTGAAAGGTCACTTAAATATGTCATCTGAAAGAGCACTTAAATATGTCATTTCAAGGGGCATCTAATGAGATTTTTGTTTTGCTATATATATATATATAAATGTAAGTATGTGTTTTCCAGGTTTTTTGTTTCTTTTGCAATAAATGTCCTTGTAGTTTCTCTTACAGCCTTTCAATTTTAACAAGATTTTTACATTTATAGGACTTGGTTTTTCTGCAAAATCATTTCAGCAATTCTGTAGTGTAAATGACTACTGTGAACTTGAATGAAATACATAAATACCCCAAGTTTATTGAAGTAATAGAATCTTTTACCTTGATGGTTTGCAATGTTGATTAATAATTGGAGTTGGTTATTCATATGGTATTAACTGAGCAACATGTGAATGACAGGAACGAGCTAAGAAACTTTGGTCCCAAATTGAAGCCACTTACAAGCAGATGGACACTGCTAGAACAGAACTTGAGTGCTTCCAAGCTTTACAAAAGCAAGAACAGTTGGCAGCATCACTCAGGGTAAATGGTTTGTGGGATGAAGTTCAGAAGCAGAAAGAGCTTGAGAAGACTTTACAGAAGCGATACGGAAATCTCATAGCAGAGCTAGAAAGGGTACAGCATCTGGTAGATGAATACAGGGAGAGGGAGAGAGCCCGAAAGGAAGAAGAAATTGCAGCAAAGAATCGTGCTATTGAGGAGGCAGCAGCTAAAGAAGCTCTTCAAAGCACTGAAGCTGATACTGTGCTAGTAGCCCCTCTTGAACCTGGAACTCCAGAGCAGCATGCGGATGCTAATGATGCCCAAGCACAGGGCAATGCTATGGATGTTGATGGTGTTACAGCTTGTGATTCTATTGATGGAAATACAATGTCAGAGAAGATTGTTAATGAGGAAAATAAGGTCACTGATGAGTCTGTTGATGATGTGGCTGGTGATGGAGTGACGAACACAGATGTTATAAACAAGGATGCCACTCCGAACGTTGATGGTGTTGCAGCTTGCGATTCTATTGATGGAAATACAATGCCAGACAGGGTTACTGAGGAAAATAAGGTTGCTGATGAGTCTGTTGATGGAGTGACGAACAACGATGTTGTAAACAAGGATGCCACTCAGGATGAGTCTAATGCTGTGGAATCCACGAATGGAGATCATTCCTTGACCAAACAAGACGATATTGAAGAAATGACCAAAGATGATGGTTTTGTGAATGGGAATGTGCCGAAGGTTTCTGCAGATGGAGGCATTGAGAGTTGCGCTGTAGACAACACCACCGAAGTTGTAAATGCTTTGAAGGTTGAGAATAATCTACCCGGTTTGAATGAAGTGTCTGCTGAGAAAGAAACTGATAGCATTGACAATAGTGGCCACTAAAGGATTGTTATCAGATGGAGAAAGTTTGATTGATGAATTCATCATCGGAGGATGTCTTGTACGGTCTTCAGGTAAACATGTTTGTTATATGCGACCTTCAGATTTCCTTGGTTGTTATCACATAATTTTGCAATTCATGTGTCTATCAGAACGTGGCCGAGTACTGCGCTGTTTTGTCTTGTTGAAATACAAAGAAACAATCTGGTCATGTGTATGAATGTAACTGTTATTGGATTGAGGAACTGTATTGTTGCCTTGGTGTTTTTTGAAGTATAATATATTGTTTTGTCATTAGAATAGCATCCCTTTGTTATCATAATTTGTTCAGACTTTATGGATATCTGGATTCATGTTTCAGTTGAAAGGTCAGAATCTTGCATTAAATTTAAGAGGACCGATGACATAGATAACTTTGTTTCTTCTTTGATTCTCTTCAATCTTGAAACTCTTTCAGTAGTGTTGTTTGGATTACAATTCTGCAATTCTATTTGCAAAGACTAGTTGTGTTGGGGTTTACAATGGTGGAAGTAACTGTAGACTGTTGTGTGAAGCTTTCAGCTAGATGAGTTTTGATTATGATTTGGAACTTTTTTCTAGCCATGTTTGGTTCAAGTTAGTGTCAAGTACTGTGGAAGGTTATGATGTGGGCTTGACTTGTTCATTGACCATTTAAACCAAACCCATCATATCAAAAGTTCATATTTTGACCACCCAAAAGAATTTCATTTGAACTTGTGAATTGTGTAATCAAATGTTGTGTCTAGTCTATGGAGAGTTGAAGTAAACATTGTATATTAATGTTGGTAATTAGTGTGCGTGGGGCTGACACGTTTTGTAATCTTGTCGCGTTCGTATTGAAGAATCTAACATGTCTAGTAATAGTGTTGTGCTCGTGTTGGACTTCTAAAAGATTGTATTCGTGTTAATTGTGTTGGGACAACACAACTCATTTAGATATCGTGTTAAAGGTGTATGTGTTAGATCATGCAACACGATTACTAAATACAATTACTAAACGTATTATGTATTTGTGCCATATTGAGATTGATGCATCATGTATTATCTTGCAATGCATGTCATAATCAACAACACATGACATGGTGACCAAAAAAGGGTAGGTACTGACTCTGACTCTATCCATCCAAATAACATGCTATGCTTCTTTCATTCTATCCAACTTTTATCTTTCCAACTAAGCTTCACCAAAGATGACCATAATTGGATGCCTGTATTTCTCTCTTTTTTTTTTGTATATATACAAAATTTTATGTGATGCCATAAATATTTCATCCCTATCTCATCTATAATAATTAATAAGTAGAAATAAATAAATAAACTCTTACTATAATATTTATGAAGTCATTTACAAGATATTTGATGTGTTATAATTTTATTTGTTTGTCATGTCATTTCGTACGCTAAACATTGCGCAATATTTAAAATAAATAACATTGCTTAAAAAATAGTTATTTTTAATAATGATTGTTGATTTTCGATTTCTTTATTTAAAGAAATCTTGCCAATATATTCGAGGTAACAAACTCAATTTATTATGAGTAATTTATATTAGGGGTATTTACACATAACTCTCATGTACTTGACATCATTTGCACTTGATTATCCTTATCTTCACTTTGTACTATTGACTATCCTAAACTAACAAAATATTTTCACTTTGTAAAAATGACGATTTTATCCATGTTCTTCATTGATGAAGAACAAGGTTGAATGTTTGAAGTTTAGGGTAATCAATAGTTAACAAGTGAAGTTAAGGGTAATAAGGTGCAAATGGTGTCAACTACAATGTAGTTATGTGTAAATACCCCTTACTATAAAAATTAGAAACGAAGGGTATTTAAGTCTTTTTCCAAGTTAACTAACAGAAATTGGATGAAAATGTATTTTGTTAGTTTATGGTAGTCAATAGTTACAAAGTGAGGATAAGGATAATTAGATTCAAATGATGTCAAATACATGGTAGTTATGTGTATATACTTTTTTATATTAATAATTATATGCATATAATATTTTTGTTGAAGTCTATGTTGGTTTAATAGTACTTATTTGGTTCTAAAATGATAATTATTGAGCTAATAATGTTCATATTGTTAGGGGTGTTCAAGAGAACCCGGTTAACCCGCTAACCCGCTTCCCGCCCCGCTACCCGCCCGCCAATGACCCGCACCCGCCACCCGCTATGAATAACGGGCTCAAACCCATGACCCATTTAGCTTAGCGGGCGGTAGCGGTTTCAGTTAAGCCAAACCCGTTACCAACCCGCTAACCCGCTAACCCATATACAGTTACAAACCCTAATACCCTTGACCCTACTATATATACCATCTAACCCTCACCTGCCTCTCTAAACCATTTGTCTCTTTCTCTTTGAGACCTTTGTAATTCCTCTCTTCTCTCTCTCTCTCTCTCGTCTATGCTATGTACGATTTTGGAATGTTCTATCTCTTTCTCAATCAACCTTTGATTTTCTCTCTCTCTGATGTTGTTATCTCGGTCGTTTGATCTTCATCATCTTCTATGTTTGTTTAAATTTTGAATATTTCTGACAATCTTTTGCTTTTGAGTATTGATGATTTGAATATTGTTGTTGACTAGGGTTTATCATCATCTTATAGTTGTTGATGTTGTGTTTTGTCACTTGCAATATTCTCTGAACCTCTCTTTCTCAGACTCTTTTTACTCTCCGTGTTATATTTGTTTCTCTGTTGTGTGTTTTTGTTGAGTTAGTGTTGTGTGTTGCTTAACTTGGATCTCTCGATTCTTGCGGGAATTAGAGATGGATTCGAGTAATGCGTGCTCATTTTCGGACTCGTGTTCATCTTGTTCCTCTTCCACAGAAAACGATTTCGTGTGTTCAAGTACATTAAATCAGTAAGTCCAATGATGTTTAACGGGCACCCGTTGGACCCGCTAATCCGCCCGCTTACCACTAAGTCCAAACCCAATAAAAAAATTTCATAATGGGCGGGTAGCGGGTCCAATTTTTCCAACCCGCCCTTAGCGGATCGGGCCACAAAAAACCCTTAACGGACGGGCTACCCGTTCGTGAACACCCCTACATATTGTGTCAAATTTGAAGTACTAAAAAACAAAAAGGGGTTCCAAAAAAAAAAAAAAAGGAAAAACAAAACAGTTGATGTGGCTCCATCTGCAAGTACTTTGGATGTATTTTGCAAATTAATTCAGTAACTATTAATAGTCATTTACAATAGTTGCTCATGGACAATTTAATAAGCATCATTATAAATAAGAGTTTTTTTTAACAACTTGTTAATTAAAAAAAATAAAATACGTCAATTTTTTCTAATAATATAATGAAATAATATGTACTTCTATGTCTAATCTACATTCATTCACACTTAGCTAACTTTTGTTGGTAAACATTGATTCGAATATATATTTTGAAGGAAAAGTCTATTTAAATTGAAAAATATTTTGAATGTATCGTTGATTAATATTCCTGGTAAGTTAGATAAGAGATTTTAAATCAAATAAAAATTGATTTAAGGTAAGTCATTGACAACATAATGACATATTATTAAATTTTTGGATTAAATAGTCCGCTAAGTTATCACAAAATTTATTAAAATGCGTTTGAGTGAAATGATAATGAGATATCGTGTTGATAATAATGTAGGTTTACATTTATTTTTGGTTCTCTAATAAAAAAAAGAGGTAAATGTACAAAACTCTCCCATGTTTTGGCCTATTTTCAGATGACCACCCCCAGTTTCAAAAGTGCTCAACTAACTACCCCTTTT
>JAYMTK010003789.1:0-11850 GCA_036897405.1 Pelargonium myrrhifolium | reverse complement strand
AACTCCGGGATCTCCAACGCCTCGTTCTCTTCATCCTCCAAGGAGATTTGGAATCAAAGCGCCAACATCACACCACCTCCGACCAGCGCCAGAACCCCACACCCCACCCAAAACTGTCTGCAACCCCTCCCTCCCTCGCTACTGTGCCGCCCTATCAGAGAGAACAGCCAGACCAATGTGTGGCAGAGCCTCTCCCACCCCCTCACTTTATACCCTATCCACCTCTCCATCCACCAATCCCTACCCGAGGTAATCCACTCCTTATCACTTCGTGCGCCGCTCCCCATGCACCAGAAACCCTAACCCTAGTTCTCAACCCTTCTATATTCAAAACCTTTTTTATTTTAAGATAATTAAATTGTTGATTAGCTAATTTGTTTTGGAATCATATCTAAATTTTATTTCCCTAAACCCTTACTGATTTTCAAAAAAGTAAAAATATATTTGGTTTTTTTATTTATGACCATGGACTATTTACAAGGGAAAAAAAAAGGCACAACCCATATCCATATTAACGTTTTTATTTACACCTATGCATGTTAAAATCAACAGCAATAATAATCATATGGTGTTTATTTTTTTGGCCTAACCATGTCTTTTTGGGTTTTTTTTTAAAAAAAAGACAGTACAATACTAAAAGTCGGTAACTACAACAATGTAGGTGTATTAATTGTAAAGAAAATGAAAAGGTTTAGATTCATGTTCTTGTATAGAGCAGATTTCAGATTCATGTTCCTGTCTGGAGCAGATTTCAGATTCTTGTTCTTGTATAGAACAGAACACATTTGTTGGTTTATGACGACATTCATGGCTATTTTGGACTCATAATAAAGAGAGTCAATAGGTTTATTTTATAAGGAAGGATCATTATATATTTAAGTAGCGTATGAATTAATAAATTAAAAAGAGAATAATGAGAACAATTTCTAGACCAGGAGGTCTTGATACAAATCTATACATACTATAAAAGCGAGATCAAAAAATAGGTTTATAATGCGTATTAGAGTATCACATCATCAAACTTTTAATTTTAGCCCAAACTTTTTAGTAATTACAAAACAACACATATCCAAATTTAATTTGTCAAGATAAGGAAAGTCATGAAATCAAATCAACTGTTTATTTAAAACCATATATATAATGTGTTATACTGCTTTAGTTGCATTTTGGTGGTATCAATGATTTGTTTATAGTAAAAAAAATTAATAAATCGTGCAACGCACGAAACAAAACTAGTATAAATAATTACAATTTCATTCTCATTCTCCTCCTTAATTCACATTCTATAATAAAATTAGTCCAAACACCTTACCATTCCCATTATGAGAGGAAAGAATTCAACTATCTTGGAATAGTTGGCAAATCAGGTCACAGTTCGGGTTCGGTTCAATCTTCTTCTCTTTCGGGCCAAAAAAACGATTTCAGACTGATGCCTTTATTTTGACTCGGTCATATTGGACATACAAAAAATATTTGTCGTCTTATCCACGTGTTAGAAATACTTTCAAATTGTTACTCCAAGTCCAAATATTCGCTCGTTCTTCTGTTTTCGAGTCTTGAACATGTGATATATACGAGGAAACACATCGTTAACAAAGAATCCAGATGTGTTTTTGGGACACCACCTCATGAGTGAGAGTAAGATCTCAACCGAAAATTACACGAGCTAAATAGAGTTATGGAGAGAGAGAGAGAGAGAAAGAGTAAATACACTTAATGATGATCATCCTCTCTTACTAAGAGGAGGATATGCATACCGGAAAACAAAGTTTGCGACGTGTCGATGCGTGGTTGGTTGTTGGCATAACCTCATTTGAGATTTGAACTCAAGCTTTCCAGACGTGTTGTTTGCAGACTTCGGGAGAGCCCAAGAGTTCCCAAATGTCCCTCGAGTATCACATGGAGTATCGAATTCCCTATAAGCATCTACCGCTCCGGGTAGCTAACTAGTGTACGAGAGGAACAAAATGACGTGAGTAGTATCTCAGTGAGGCAATGAGCCTCTAAGGTGCCCCGAGGAGGAGATTTGAGCTTCTACATAAGTTGGTTATTCCAATTGTGTGAGTGAGAGGAGGTTTCAGGATCGATCCCCACTCAACACATCTTTGGTGGTGGTGGTGTAAGAGACCACTTTGGTGCAGTCAGGTGCTAAAAGCTCTACGTTAGGGACAAGAGACGAAGTCTCTTTCCTTAACATTACTGGTCCCTTGATTCAAGTATATACATACGACTTGACAATGATTCTTTAGGTCGTTGCAAGATAGGATTTTGGCACCTGTCTAAATAAATAAAAATAAGTTCACCAAGTGTGGTGGTCTTTCCTAAACTCTTAAAAGTGTTTAGTGTAAGAAGTAATAGATCGAATGAGAAAATGTGTCAAATCACCGCCCTTCATTGTGACAAAAGCTCCAAGAATTAGGCTCGTCGTGATGAAGACAATCCCATGGGAGAGGTCACCGTTCCCATGGGCCATTTTTCTTCGAGACAAAGGATGCTTGTCACGACAAAAACGGTCACACGAAATGGTGACTTCATCATGGGTTGCTCTTTGTCGCGACAACAATTGTCTCATGAGCATAGTCACTTCCTTACGAGCAGCTCTTTGTTGTGGAAATTATTGTCACATGGAAAAGTTAGTGTTCCGGAGAGCATTTTCGCGAGGTTGGCTTCGTTTATCACTTACACTCCTTGCCTTTTTTTCTTATATTTTTTATCTAAAAATTGAGTTCCATGTTTTATTTTTAAGAAGATAACTATCCATAAATTCAGATATGGTAAATTAGTTAGCATTGTTTTAAAAAAAATTACAACACTGATTAACTTCTCATTCATGATAAACTCTCTATACAAGTTTCTGATGTAATATTAACTAATTCGGATACCAGACAAGAATGCACTGATTAAAGGGAAAACTCTTAAAGCCAACTTTATTAGCACTTGCATTTCGGTTTATATATATACTAACTTGTGTCTCATGCATTGCACGAAATATAAATATTTTTTTTGCTATGCACGCATCACTAATATAGCTCAAGTGCAATTAAAATAGTATAACACTGTACATAATATATATATATAATTTTGAATAAAAATTTGATTTGATTTATGACTTTACTTATCTTAACGACTTAAATTTGAAAATGTGTTGCTTTATAGTTATAAAAAAAGTTGGATCAAAATTAAAATGCTAATAATGTCACGCACTAATATGCATTATAAATATTGTTTTTTATTTTTTCTTGAAAATCCCATTTATATATATATTTAAATAAGTTTTACATTTATATGAAAATAATTCAATGCAAACACAGGTAATTTTTTAGATTCCAAAAATTAACTGTACTTTTATTGTGACCTCACACGTTGTTTCACTTTGTCACATTGGATGTGACCAAAAATGATGGGTGTTAACAGTAATTATAATTTTACCGACAGTACAAATTTAGAATGTTAAATGGGATATTTATGTTCTCAAAATTGGATCTTGTTACTCTGATTTGAACTTAAGATGCTCAATAAAATCACGTTAGAAATATAAAAATCCACAAATTACGGACAATTAGACAAAAATGAAAAACCAGATCAGTTTATTATAATATATCCGACTCAACGGCCAAACGAATGAGTAGTTGTAAATCTTAAAACTCTGAAATTAGTAAATTGTTTACCGTACAGCAAAAATTCCGAGTTCCGTAATACAGCAATAACAGGAGGGTTATATAAGTAAATGCACAGTAATCGTCGCAGATATTAAGATAATTAGTAGTATAATATATAGGGGGGCGTCGTGGACAAGTCTAAGTAAGAGAAGTGGGTGCTGGAGGATGGGACCCACATTGACACCAAATTGGGGCGTGGTTAAAACCCCAAGGAATCTGAGTTAAAGAGGAGCGAGCAACCGGGGGGTGACCGGGTGCGAGGTGGGCCCACAACACCCAGAGGGTTAAACGGGGGAGGGGTTGGTGAGGGGTATAAAAGGAGAGGCGCACAGCCTCTGCTATAGAAGCTGCACCCTCTTCACTTTCTCTTCTCTTCTCTGCATCATCAATGCTTCTCTCTCTCCATTGAAATTCCTCTCTCTCTCTCTTCTCCGTTGAACTCTCTTCCTCTGTTTTGCTGTTTCCGCACCCAAAATGGCCGCCGACAAGGGTGCAATCAGCCTCGAGGAGATTAAGAACGAGACCGTCGATCTGGTATTTCTTCTCTCTTCTCTGTGTTTCTATTTCTTATTTACCGATCCGCTGACCGGGGTTTCTGGTATCAGATTGAAATCGATCGATCATTTATTTGTTGTTTCATTGAGATATGAGCTCGTTCTGTTTTGATTGGGGAGTTGGTTTGAACTGTGAGTCAAATGGCTGTTTGTATGAGTCTATCTCTGTGTTCACTGACGACTCTGAGAAAATTTTCCTTTACTTTCTCGGCGTCCAAACAAATCGTTTTCAGTTATTCTCCGAAATGGATCTGAGCATGTGATGTGAGAGGGAGAGAGAGTTTACTACGCTTATCTTACTTGTACTTCAAAAAAAAGAATAGAAAAAGGAACATAGCATGTGGATTCCTTTTTATTTAAAAAAAGAAAAAAAGAGAGAGAGAAAGATAAGAGAAGAGCAGGTTTGCAGCTGCATCGCTCGCTGTGTGTTTGTGTTTTTGCCTAGAAATTTAGGTACTTTTTCCGTGGTACTTTAGCCTTTTCCTTGTTTGTTAAATGCGCGTTTTGTTCCAACTCTGTCTTTAGTAGTAATTCTGTCTCGCAGATTTTTTAAAGTTTTAATCTTGGATTCATTGAATTTGCGTCTGGTTTCCCCAAAATACCCTTCTCCACTTGGGAATCGGGATGTCAAACATAGCCTTTGTCGCGTGCGGTATACGCACCAATAATGGTGGTGAAACTTTTGAGGCTGACAGCCACTTTTGTAACGGCCTCTCCAGGTCAACGGCTTTTGATTGGATACCTTAGCGCCCGCCCCTACGCACCTTTTTCTGTCCTGTTTCGTGTACTGAGTTGCGATTCAAACTCACCTGGACTCGGTTATTATTATGCAATAATTGTCCTGCAATTTTTTCTACTTTTCCTTTTTATTTTTCTTTCTTGGTCATTTATTCTCCTCAGAAAAGTAATTAGACTAAGTTAATAGTATCATTTGATTGATTATAGGCCACTGAAATTAATTGATTTACCATATTCTTGTCTATGCAGCATTAAGTACTTTGGTTGACATTTTGTTTTCATTTCTTTCTTTTTATTCCTTTGTCAAAAGAATCTTTATTGTTTTCAAGTTGGTAATTCTGAATCACTGACCAAATAGTATGTATGTGATTATGTGGATTGATTTAGCAACCCAGAATTCTGATTTTTTGTTGTTTTCAGGAACGGATCCCGATTGACGAAGTGTTCGAGCAGTTGAAATGTACCCGAGAAGGTTTAACCTCGGACGAAGGAGCCAACAGGCTCCAGATATTTGGACCCAACAAACTAGAGGAGAAGAAGGTTGTTTCATAAGCATAAACTTGTGAATTTTTGTGTAGTTTACTTGAGAAAAGATCAATTGCTAATGGTTTGTTATTGGATTAACAGGAAAGCAAAATCCTCAAGTTCTTGGGGTTTATGTGGAATCCACTCTCGTGGGTCATGGAAGCTGCTGCTCTGATGGCTATTGTGCTAGCAAACGGTGATGGGAGGCCCCCAGATTGGCAAGATTTTGTCGGTATTGTTTGCCTTCTGGTGATTAACTCCACCATCAGTTTTATTGAAGAAAACAATGCCGGTAACGCTGCAGCTGCTCTTATGGCTGGTCTTGCTCCTAAGACTAAGGTAATCAAACTAGTTTCAACTTACATATTCTTATCACACAAACTTGAAGCCTAGTTTGTTTAAGTATTGAAAAGTATCTAATATTTAGTTTCTCTAACATCTAATATGTTGTTGCTCTACTTGTAGGTGCTTAGGGATGGAAAATGGAGTGAGCAGGAGGCTGCAATTCTTGTTCCAGGAGACATAATAAGTGTCAAATTAGGTGATATTGTTCCTGCTGATGCCCGTCTTCTTGAGGGTGATCCTTTAAAGATTGATCAATCTGCTCTCACTGGAGAATCACTTCCTGTGACCAAGAACCCAGGAGATGAAGTGTTCTCTGGTTCAACTTGCAAACAAGGAGAAATTGAAGCTGTTGTTATTGCTACGGGTGTTCATACCTTCTTTGGGAAGGCAGCACATCTTGTGGACAGTACTAACAATGTTGGACATTTCCAGATGGTGCTCACTGCTATTGGAAATTTCTGCATCTGTTCCATTGCCGTAGGAATGTTGATTGAGATCATAGTCATGTACCCAATTCAACGTCGCAAGTACAGAGATGGAATTGACAATCTTTTGGTTCTCCTAATTGGAGGCATCCCAATTGCTATGCCCACAGTTTTATCTGTGACAATGGCTATTGGATCTCACCGCCTTTCTCAGCAAGGTGCCATCACCAAGCGTATGACTGCCATTGAAGAGATGGCTGGCATGGATGTCCTCTGCAGTGACAAGACTGGAACACTGACTCTTAACAAACTGAGTGTTGACAGAAACTTGATTGAGGTCTTTACCAAGGGTGTGGAAAAGGATCATGTGATGCTCCTTGCCGCAAGGGCTTCTAGAACTGAAAATCAGGATGCTATTGATGCTGCCATTGTTGGAATGCTTGCTGATCCAAAAGAGGTATATACTCTTTCTTTTTTCCTGTCTTTTTTTCTCAAATACTCGTTTCACTTGAAATTGAAACACAAATTATAAATGAGTCATGAACAAGTACATGCACTTTAATGCAGGCAAGAGCTGGCATCAGAGAGGTACACTTTTTGCCCTTCAACCCTGTTGACAAGAGGACTGCTTTGACTTACATTGATGCAGAGGGTAACTGGCATAGAGCCAGCAAAGGTGCTCCTGAGCAGGTGATAATCTTATATCTCATTCATATTGGTGGAGTCAGTATAACTTTTTTCCTAAACCCTTGTTGTGTGTGATCATAGAGAAGTTGACATAATATTTACTTGCCTATTTTCTCTTCCTACAAATAGATTATAGATCTCTGCAACTGCAAGGAAGATGTTAGGAGGAAGGCTCATGCCGTTATTGATAAGTTTGCTGATCGTGGTCTTCGTTCGTTGGCAGTTGCTAGACAGGTTTTTCCCCCACCAATATTGACTCATAATCACTTTCAGTTTTAAATTGGGAAACACCTACTTATCAATTTTCTTGATATATCTTTCCAGCAAGTGCCCGAGAAAACAAAAGAAAGCCCTGGCAGTCCATGGCAGTTTGTTGGTTTATTGCCCCTGTTTGATCCTCCAAGGCACGACAGTGCAGAAACCATTCGCAGGGCTCTCAATCTTGGTGTGAATGTCAAGATGATTACAGGTATTCATCGGTCTATCTGAAGAGTACCGTTATTATTAATATATTTGATCATATGTTGCTAACTTTTCTATTTTTCTGATGCCAGGTGATCAGCTTGCAATTGCAAAGGAAACTGGCCGAAGACTTGGAATGGGAACAAACATGTACCCATCTTCTAGTTTACTTGGTCAAGACAAGGATGCTAGCATTGCATCCCTCCCTGTCGAAGAGTTGATTGAAAAGGCAGATGGGTTTGCTGGAGTGTTTCCAGGTGGGTTTCTATTACTATTTTACTGACGGAGCATGAACAATAATATTATATAAAATAGTCCATGGTGTTTCCACCGTCTTAGATGTTTCTTGCAATGCTAAGTTTGTGTTCTTATCATGCAGAACATAAATATGAAATTGTGAAGAAGCTGCAAGAGAGGAAGCACATCTGTGGAATGACTGGGGATGGTGTCAATGATGCCCCTGCATTGAAGAAGGCTGATATTGGAATTGCGGTTGCTGATGCTACTGATGCTGCTCGAGGTGCTTCTGATATTGTTCTCACAGAGCCTGGTTTGAGTGTTATTATCAGTGCAGTGCTGACCAGTAGAGCTATATTCCAAAGGATGAAGAACTACACGGTTAGTGTCCTCTTCTTCTACAATCGTCACCCCTAGATCATTCAAGTTTTTAACTATATTGTTTTCTGTTTGACCCTACAATCATGACACCCTTGCCTTTTCTTTGTGCAGATATATGCAGTCTCCATCACAATCCGTATTGTGGTAAGTAGAAGATGATGCTCTCAAACTATCTAATTACTTAGATTTGGTGGAATAATTGACTAACTTGTTTTCTCTGTTTATTCTCAAATCTACAGTTTGGTTTCATGCTTATTGCTCTGATATGGAAGTTCGACTTCTCTCCTTTCATGGTTTTGATTATTGCCATTCTAAATGACGGTGAGTTCTTTTAACACAATTTTGTTTGTTCACCAAGTACGCTCATGACATCTTTTACACACATTTCTATGGATATATCTATGAAATTGATGCTATTCTCATTTATATCAGGAACTATTATGACAATATCAAAGGATCGTGTGAAGCCATCTCCTTTGCCCGACAGCTGGAAATTGAGGGAGATCTTTGCTACTGGGGTTGTGCTTGGTGGATACCTTGCCTTGATGACTGTTGTATTTTTCTGGTTGATGGACAAAACTGACTTCTTCTCGGTAAGAAGAGAGTTTTGTTGTGTTTTTCTTGGATATGCTTTAGCATTGTTTTTTTTTTTTTTTTTTTTTTTTGAACGTATGTTTTTTCTATTACAGGATAAATTTGGTGTGAGATCTATCAGAGGAAGGGAATATGAACTGATGGCTGCACTATACTTGCAAGTCAGTATTGTGAGCCAGGCACTGATTTTCGTGACCCGGTCTCGCGGCTGGTCGTTCCTTGAGCGCCCTGGCTTTCTCCTAGTCAGTGCTTTTCTAATTGCGCAGCTGGTAAGCATTAAGAGCCATTACGATTTGCACATGATATACTTGAACACCATAAAATATGCCAATGGATACACATGTATTTCTTCTAAGAAGCTAAAGGTGTTTGCAGGTAGCAACCTTGATAGCAGTTTATGCCAACTGGGAATTCGCAAGGATTAAAGGTTGTGGTTGGGGATGGGCTGCCGTCATCTGGCTATACAGTATTGTGTTCTACATTCCTCTTGACATTCTCAAGTTCGCAACCCGTTACATTTTAAGTGGGAAGGCATGGCTTAACTTGTTTGATAACAAGGTATGTGTTGTAGCTTCCCTTTTGCATCTATTTGGTTTTGGTGTGTGAACTCTCAAGTTTACTAATTATCTTGCCCCATGTATAATAGACTGCCTTTACCACCAAGAAAGATTACGGAAAAGAGGAGAGAGAGGCTCAATGGGCTCTTGCTCAGAGGACCCTGCACGGGCTTCAGCCCCCAGAGAATAACAATCTATTCCCAGAGAAGAGCAGCTACAGAGAGCTGTCTGAGATTGCTGAGCAGGCTAAGAGAAGAGCGGAGGTTGCAAGGTATGTTGTCACTTCTCTTGAAACTTGGTAACACATAAATGAGATCATTAAAACTCGAAAGTAGATTTTGTTAATCTAAAATGTTGGTAATTTTGACGATGTAGACTTCGGGAACTCCACACACTGAAAGGGCATGTGGAGTCTGTTGTGAAGCTAAAGGGGCTGGACATTGAGACCATCCAACAACATTACACAGTGTGAGAGGGTGCAAAGAAGGCCTTATTAGGTAGTTGAAGTTTTTCTAGAGACGGAGGGAGAACATACATTTCTGTGCCATAAGTCTGTCTCCTAGTTTGTGGTAATTTACCTTTCTTTCTTATGTATTTTCAGTGCCGGAAGAAAGGGTGTCGTCATGTTAAGTTACTTGTTGCGCCCCGTGGTTGGTTTAGGAGCAATCTCACTCTTTTTCTTTTTCTTTTTCTTTTCACTGAGCTTTTTGTGCTCAACTATCTCCATTTGGGGTTCATTGTCATGTCATCTGCTATCCTTGCTTTTATCTTCCATTTAAATATTTTGATGTACCTTTTGAAAGGAAACGAACAAATCATTAACCAACCAAATATTGGGTTTGATTTAATAAGTGTCATTTTCAATGTTGTTCAGTTAGCTTTACCTTGATAGCACTACACAAATGCAATTTACAGTTTACAACATTGTGTGCCATTTGAACTGGGAAGAGCATCTGTACAGATGTTTTCTTTGGGCCATTTTAATGTTTGGTTGCCAATCATTCCAAGTGAAGATTTTTTCATTCCAAATGAAAAAAATGTCATAAATATGATGGGTGCTATTTTTCTTCCAAGGGAACTGAAGCAGTCAATGTACAAAAATTGGACCAAGTTTAGTCTATTGATTATGAAATGGACTGATGCTTGAACTAATGCCCCCTCACGTTAACTGTTGTTAATTGCACAGATAGCTATGTTGACGGGACAATTAAGATACACAAGTATGACATTTTAATAGTTAAATAGTTTTGTTTTCTTGGATTAACACACGTATTGGGTTTAATATTTAATTATGGTTTTATCTTTTTTGAGTCATTGTAAATTATTTTTTATAAATTTAACTCAATTACTTGTTCTTGATTTTCAAGTGTCACGTCAACATTTGTATGTCATCACGACACGCTAGACAAAAAGCTCGCATGTGCATGTCACGTTAGACAAAACGTTGTATTTCGTTTTTCTTTACATCATCAACAGCCAAAACATGTCATTTTTGTTGTGAATGATGTAAAAATAAAACCATATGATGATGACTTGCACATGCACATGTGGACTTTGTATCTGATGTGATGTGACGACATGTCAACAAATACTGACATGACACTTAAAAATTGGCTATAACCGATTGAGTTAATTTAAGGGAAAATTACACAAAACACCCCTGAAAATTCCGGCGAAATATTGGAGATTCCAGCAAGACACTTGATTTTCTGGCGAAGTTAGGCTGAAGAAGAAGAAGAAGGATAAGTGGAGGGTATTTTAGGGATTTCAAAAAAAAATGGTCATGTGCTGGACACATGACGTGAATAATGACAGTTTCCATCTAATATAACTGACGGAAACATTTTTAGATAGATCAGGGGTGTTTAAAGTAACAGACCAAACTTCAGGGATGTAATTTGTGGAAACGCATAGTTCAGCGGTGCTTTGTGTAATTTTTCCTTAATTTAATTAATAAAAGATTATTCACAAGAATTCAAACAAAACAAAACTCTAGTTAATGACAAAAACAAAAAAGTAGGGTTTTTCTCTTTAGACGGTAGCTAGGATTTTTGAGAAGTTAGGAGGCGGCGGCGGCAGTCATAAGGAATAGAAAGACCAAAAGGTTGAGGCTAAAACTTCTCAAAAGCATTGGAAGCATGAGTTGTTCTCGATTTTAGAGCTCAATGAGTAGAATGAAGATTGACTACTCAGATCTCCTTTTAGAGTTAGTACATCGTTGAGATCCGACCTTTAGAATAAGTGGCAGAGGGATTATATCCCGCTGAATGAAAAGTAGGTCTCCCTTAGCCGGTTGGGAGGTTTTGCTTAGTCTTAATTTTAAGATTCACAACTTTTATGGGTATGTCTTAGCTAAAATAGAGAATATGAATCTCTTAAAGAATATGAATTTCTCTTGTTCCATCATCATGTTGTGTCTATCTGGACATCGAAAGAGAAGCCAATAAACTTAACATGTGTACTTTGGTAGTTAGGTTTACTTTTCTGGTTATCTTTTTTATTATTAATATTAATTAGTCTTTTGAATTAAAAAAAAGTCATTAATGACTAGATTTTAAAATGTATTAGTAAGAATAAACAATGGATAATTACATACAATTGTACAGAAAGCGCTCCTCTCCTCCTTTAGGGTTAGCAGCGCACCCTCCTCCTTCGTTTCAGTTTGTGCAGCCACAGTCCTCTCCGG
>JAYMTK010003788.1:0-11856 GCA_036897405.1 Pelargonium myrrhifolium | reverse complement strand
GTCCGGCGAACTCTTGAAGTTTCCGGCGCCGGAAACTTCAAGTGTTCTAATGTTAAAATTGAAATGAAGAAGGGTAAAATGGGTATTTTTAAAAATAAATAAGTCATGTACATGACATGTGAGGAGAGAGAGTGTTTTTCCGTTAGATTTAACGGAAAAGTTAACGAAATTTGATTTTTTGCAAGTTTGAGGGGTTATTTGCTAAAGGAAATTGTTGAGGGGGTTATGTGTCAAACCTTCAAAGTTCGAGGGGTTATCTGCAATTATCCCGTGGTTAAATCTCTAATTAGGGATCTGCCTAGTATCCAATTGAAAAGCGTAATGGGCCTAAGACTATCATGTAGAATTGGCCCAATAAGTTGTATTATTGGGTCTCAAATATAATACTAGCAAATTGATTTATCTAATTTCACCATGTCAAAAAAAAATGGTATTAATCACATGTTTAATCCAGTTCGGATCTTACTCACAGTTAAGATTCTTTAAACTCGAAAATTCTTTCCACAATCTCAGTAGGCATTGTCAACTGAGCCACAACCAACTGACAACTCATGTCAATTTCGCTCTCTATTTGAAATTGTAGTTTTTTTATAAAAAAAAACAATAAATTGTATTATCTTGCATGGACACTATTGTACAAGTCTATTAATGTGTTTATTTTATTACAAGAGCTTTTGGGAGGGAAAAAGGAAAAAAATAGAGATGTTGACCTAACAATTTTGTCATGTACCATAATATACCGATAAGAAAATGACATCAATCAATTTTGCGCCTACCAAAATACTAAAATAGGGACATCAATCAATTTTGCGCCTACCAAAATACTAAAATAGGATTCTCCCATAATTCATTCCTTGTATATCTCAAGGGAAATGCAAAGTTTTTTTCCTTTTTATTTTTTATTGAAATAATTATCCAATAAAGTATTTATACCTTTTATATTCTAAAGAATCTATGCAAAGCCCTTTTTCCTTTGAATTTTTATTTATTTATGATTTTTTTTTTAAACTGTAAATTGAATCATCTTATTTACTCAACTACAACTATTTTGGTGCACAAATAATTCAAATTTAACTCAAATCAAATAAAAACTTCATCAAATTAATGAATTTAAGGACTCCCTAAAATATTCAAATTCCAACATTAGTCCTAGTAACTCAAGAAACCAGTTAAGATCTCAGAAAAGATTATAGTATTATTCAAAACAGCCAGTTCATTACAATCACTTGGCAATAAATATAAAATAAACTTGAAATTTACTGCTGAGAATGAGATAATGAGAATATTTTACATTACAATCACTAAAACAAAACAAAACAATCAGTTAATTAACAAGTAAAATGCCAGATTACACCAACATCATTGGTGCCCATTAATCCTATGAACAAAGCTCTTATTCTGTTAACAATTTACAAGTGAGCAGAGAAAAATATTACACATCAACTTGCTCCAAATTCCTATTCCTTCCCTGTCATTACTTTTTACATAACCACATTAAAAAGTAGAAAAGCAAATCAAGTTATTTAACATCTTCACAATCAGTCTAAAGTTTCTTCGTCATCATCAAAGCCTATCTCGGTCTCTTAGAGGAGATGGCAAGTCTCGGCAGAGAGGAGCAGGCAAGTCTCTTGCTGTTTGGCTTGCTGTTGAGACCAGTACGCATGGGCCGCAAGGACCCTGTCCAGGAGCTCCTGGGGGACAGGCTCTCCCCGCCTTTGCTGAGGGGCTATTCTTGCCGTGTGCACCAGCGTTTTCCACTTATCCTGCACAACAGACCCAATTCGCCATTATAACGTGGCTGATCCTTTATATTGCAGCCAATTGCTAAAATTGTAGTTACGAAAAGAACAAAGAAAAAGTGGGACATGTCGGTCACAAAAGAGAAACATGTAGGAACTATGTTTAAGACATTCCTTGTGGGACAGTGTCGGGGAAACATTTTTGCCCTGTAATCCGTTACCCCTTTGTAAGCTAGATTAAACTATGCTCTTGTGGTAACCCAAACTAGAGCAATATGGTATTTTTTTTTTCTTTTTCTCACTGATACATCAGAATATCATGCATAATTACCCAAGACTCGAACCCGAGACGCAACGGTGCATAAGTAGTGTTTTAATCACTTGGCCCGAAGAGCATTGGTGGGTTTTCTTTAAATGAAGCATAAAAGAAAATCCAGAGTTCACAGCTAATGTTATATAAGTATCCAAATGTCAAAACAGAGGAATGGGACATGTACTCATACGTGCTTTTAAACATCAAGGTAGCATTTGAGTTAGAATCTTTGTTTGGAAATGGGAATGAGATTCTCTTGTTGATGTTTGAATTAGGATATTTTTGTCATTAAAATGGCTCTCATTCCCATTGACACTCTTGATTCCCATTATAAAAAAAATTAATCCAAATGGTACCTTAGTGGAAATTAAAATAAGACAAATGGGCTCTTTACCTTCAAATCTACATAAGTTCGATGCTTTGCATTATCGAAAGCCCGCAGTTTGACATCACGCCACCTGCAGATTAACATAAGCATTAGTTAGACCACATATTACACAACAAATCACAAACCATAGAAAAGAAAGGGGTGATTTCGACATGTTATTTTCTCTAGGGCAGCCATTAGACAGAGAGACCATAAGCCAGATTTCAAAGGAAGATATTTTAATGGGCGCATTCAAATTTTACCAAATATCAATATTCCAAGTCCCTACTCCCTAGTTTGTATAGTCAAACATACCTTCCAGTTCCAAGCTTCTCAACTGCTTGAACCAGTGCTTCCACTTCAGTAACAGAGAAAGGTCGACGAATTCGGCGCTGAGCCATCTCAGATCGCTTGGATTTACGGTGTACAGGAACCGCAGCTAATGCCTCCACACTCATTGCAGGTACAGCAACTAGTGCTTTCGAATCAGCTGTGTTTTTGTCAATTGATGAGTCAACCGGAGATGGAGCAGAATCATGATCGCTTTCAATAAAGTTGCCAAAATTGGCCACTTGCATATCGGGTGAGGTACCAGCAGTCCCTTTATGAACTATATCTGATTCAGGTTGATACCTGCATGAAGAAAATTTGTGTGTAACTTAGCTTCAGCTTTACTATTATTAGTATTCAAGTGGTTCAAGTCGTATGAAGGATCGAAACATGGGAACTAATCTACAGGGACCTTCTTTGACCAGATCTTCCAACTTTTTCACCCTCAAAGAATAAGCATATCAATTTCATATTTACGAATCCTAAGCATAAAAACATGGAGTAGAAGGTTTCCAGAGTTTGCTCAGAGATAATTAAAGAATGCATCACATATCCAAATTTCAGCAAATATAAAAGCATGAGAGATTTTGCAACAAACAACAAAAAAAGTAAAATAACGAAAAGCTTATAAACATACTTGGTTAGAGACTGAGGTTTGTCAGAAGAAAGAAGGAATTGAGAAGCTTCGGGGCATAAACGAGGAGATACTTGTGATGGGGTAGGCTCCAGGGTAAAACCTAAAGCTTCCGGGTGATTATCACGAGAAATTCCAGACTGCTTTAATGTTTTGTGATCATCTCTAACCTTCTTCCCCTGAAGAAGTAAACCAACATGCAATCCACCACCAAGAATAGCAGTCACTGCCTCCATAACTGTTCTCTGCAGACAAGCAGACAACAGTGAGAACTACCTCTCAAACAGCCAAAAACGATAATAAGGGAAAACTGCTATTGATGTGGTAACGGGAAAGGCACCCAATGATGAAGATAGACTCAATCTAACACAACAAGAGCATACATACCACAGATATTCATTTACAAAACTCAAAAGCAAGGAAATGTAAAATTGGAGGGAGTCACCCCGAGATTTGAGATGCACAATAAAGAATGGATAAAGTTCTAATAAAATAAAATAAACTGAAAATAACTTGGGATTTCCTTCTGCGCGCAGTGTGTTAAATGACATGGCTAAATGATCCTTGTAATGAAAATCAGAGTTGAGGGAATTTATACCTTCAATGAACCAATAGTGGCTGTTTCGGGAATCTCAATGAAGAGCTCTGGCACCCTAAATGACTGGATTCTAAGCCTCACTGAGAATAAGGAACAGCATTTTCAAGTCAGAACCTCTGGATATCATACATCAATCAGTTGAAAAAGATAACAATCAATAGCTCCATCAAAGACTCTCATACCGTGAGAATCCCTAGATGGGAATGCTGAGTGTTGACCTGCCCCTAAAGATGACGTCCCAGTAGCTGCATGATTAATATGATACTTTAGCAAAGACAAAAACAACAATTTTCAAACACACACATGCAAAACAAATAAACGGAGGGAGAAAATGACCTGCATGCATCTTCAGATCTGAATCAGAAGCATCTCCATTGATGCCCTTTGCAAGTGAATGAGTAATGTCATCATTACTGATACCTCCATCAGAATTCGATACGGAACTATGATAAAAGATCTTTCTCTTCTTGAAAGGGTAATTTCTCTGAGATCTTTGACGCTTATAACAGTTCTTCCTATTGCGGTAAACAGATTTCAGTTCCCCATCTGGAAACAATATTCATTATCTGAGTGAATAAGCTTTACACGAAACTTATTGAAAGGGGGGAGCCATTGCATAAAATTTCCACTTACCAGTATTCTGAAATTCCCCATCCTTTGACTTTGGAGCTACTTTCCAATATCTGGATGCCAATATTTTCCTGATTCTTCGGTCTCCAATACGTGGAGATGGCCTATAAAACCTTGAAATGGGGCTAGGGTGAGTACACCCAGAAGAGTTTTCATCATCATCTCTACAAACTACTTTTACATCACCCATACTAGGAGTATAAGACCCGCAAGGCATACAGTCCTTGGACAAGGGTCCCTTGGAACTACTGTCTGAACTATACCGGGCAGCAGGTTTCCTATCCAAGGCTACAGGATTCTCTAAACTACATATATCAGCCCTGGCATCAATAGGAATATTCCCCGTAGGATGGGACTCGTCTTTTATTTGTACTTTAGTTTCACTCTCTAATTTACAATCACCAGTATCCCTGTACTCTGACAACCTTACCTCTACTTTGTTACCAATCATTTTATTATCAATCTCCATCTTCTCGGTACCAAGTCCCTCTGAGCAATCAGAATTCGTTATCACGGAATGGGCATCATTTTGAGAATGTTGGGACTCCGAAATAAAAAAATTCTTATCACCACTCCCTTGATCACAAGTTTCTACTTTCAATGGTTTCCCCTCATCCAGAACTTCCTTTTTGACAGCATTATCAACATTTGCACATTGATCTCTTTCAGTTGATGGACTACTAGAAATGGGAGAACTTTCTGTCTCGAGCAATAGCTTGCCAGCAACAGTGGCCAGTAAGTCGAATGCACACATCTGATTATCCTTTACTTTCTCTGTAAATGAACTCCTCCTCTAAAACAAATAACAAAAAAATTGATTATGTAGTGCTCCAGGACCATAGTCGTGCAGGGAAACAAAACAACTTATAATATTCGGCAATAAATTATTGTATAGTTACTAGAGTATATTTACCCTTGCTGATCTAGCAGCTCGCGGTATGACAGGCACCTGAAACCCATTGTATCCATAGTCTAATCTCTTCTGCAACACCATATCTCCGTGTTTGTGCCAAGGAGCATTAGATATAGAAAACCAGAATTCCTGTTTTAATTTCACATGTAAATGATCATTTGCAATCCAAGAATCCAGAAGGTCAACCCAGACAATAAACAGAAACAGGCCATCAAAAGACAGTGAATAGTAAAAATTAGCAATCCCTCTGTCACAGATGAAATCAAATGAAAAGCAACCAAAGAATCAAAAGATCATCGCTGCAAGGTTTTTGGGCTATTTGAAATTTAATCAAATTTGCATACAAGTTTAAGCCTTAAATTTCAATCTCGATTCCCATATTCCACAAATTAAACCCACTACACCAAATTCCAGAGCTGCTTATGGCTTAATAATCACAGCTCAAACTAGATCGAGCAAAAGCTCAAATACTATAATTTCCACCAGATCCAACAAACCTGAATACAAACAACCCAGGGATAGCAAATTTACGTTGAAAATACATAAATTGATTGGAAATTTGGTATTTTTTTATAGCATCAGATAAAAGTTTTTTTTTTTTTCTTCTTCTCCTATAGCAACCAAAAAACGATGGAAAATGAAAGGAAGAGAATATTGGCATCACGTTATCAACACTATCCACAGAAAACTGGACAAATTTAACCGGGAAAAAAAATAAAAGGCTTTACATGAAAAACACGCACACAAAACCACCGTAAAACCCTGATGATGGATCCAAGAGACAGAGTTTCAGAGAAACAGTTCAGATGCTGATTGAGAAATCTCGTGAGCAATTCAGGCCAATAGAGATCCAAAACCAAACCAATAGACTTAAAGCAACAACAAAAATACAACCATTTTTTTTTTTAGAATCTCGTAGAAAAATAATCTTAAAGATGAAAATTTAAGCTCCAAATCTCAGATCGAACCCATCCGATCAAAATCTAGCATATAGCGAGCTGAATCAAAAAATTGCAGAACAAAGGAAGCAATGAAAAACAAAGTTGCACAACAACGTAGTCCCGGAAGATTCTGGAGACGTTGTCGACAACGCAAACAGAGCATCAAAAAAACAGAGATGAAGTCTGAAAATCTGGTGATTGACGAACAAAAAAGCAGAGAAAACATTGTTATCTCACCTGCAGAGGACGATTCGCGCTCAAAGTTTTGATTTTTAGTGCATGAAGCAACACAATTCAGAGAATTAAGCAGATTTCACAGTCAGAATGAGAGATCGGAGAATTGTCGGAGAACTCGAAGAAGAAACTAAACTAATCTACGCAAAAACCACTGTTTCCCTCATTTTCTAACCCATATTTTCCCGGAAAACACTGATTTTGGCTTCTAAACGCAACGCATTTCCATGATTTTCTTATCTTTCTCGGAAAATCTCTCTGATCGCCAAAACCCTCTGAAAACCACCCATCATTTTGCTTAAACCCCAGGCCATATACCACAGACCCCTCTCACCGGTTCTACCGGTAATCGCTTGCGGGTTTACTGGCTATAGCAGGTTGCGTGAGCCACCTAAAGAACCGGTTCTTGGCGGGCCCGTGATCCGCAGGATGGAGAGAAAAACGTGGGGTCTGAAAGGGGAATTTTGTGAAAATTTTGGGGTCATAATATGCGTAGGGTACGTCCGCAATTTGAATTTGTTGCCATTGTTATCCATTCATTGACGGATAATTTTTAGTGGTGCTTTTTTTATAAATTGAATATTCGTTTTTGAACTTTTGGTATTATAGAAATGGTTTGTTTGAGGAAATAAATTATATATTTGTCTAATATAAAATATGTTTTGAAGAAAACTAGGAGAGTTTTATCAAACCTCTAGAATTGTGTCTAATTTAGTGGTGGATTTTGTGATTGGTTCATAATTCGGATTGTTAAAACTAATTTTATGGGGTAAGACTTTGCATTTATTTGGGTTTTTAGCCTCGGTTGAGGCGAATTGAATCTCATTTTGTATAACATGTGAAAATTTGTATGAGTTTGTTTATTACGATCGGCTCAAATAATTACAAAATAGACCATATCTTATATGATTTTTGATTGAATTTTGCTAAAGTCGATCCGCATGTTAATATTGTTGGTTGTACTCTTTTGATTGCTTAACTTAGTTTCATATTTTGTTAACATCGGCAATATGGCAAGAATGAAAAATGTTTCAAATGGATGTCAATAACGAGTTCCATGATAAATTATTAAAAAGTTTGTATGTAATCACCGTTTGGGCAAGAGTCATGGCCATCATCCGTACACACAGTGTGTTGATTAAAGAAATATTTGTATAAACTCAAACATGTGCCAAGAGTGTGGTATTTAGCATCATAATAGCTCAACTTGGCTTAGTTTTCGATTTATACAATGATGTCTTGTTTGTTCGATATATCTCGCGATGACACATCATTCTACTTACATATGTTTATGATGACGTGTTCTTCAAAGTATTTTAGTTCTTAAACACGGCTTTATAGGCAATTTGCTCATTTTGGCAGAGTGAGAACCTAGTTATAAAATCGAGTACTGAGATAAATATTGAGCACTTGTTGAAATCGCAATTAAACTGACGTGATTGTGTTTTTTGTTGCATGCACAACAATAATTCGCGTAAATAACAACGTAATCAACAATGTCACAAAATTTGTAGTTAATCAACGACAAAAATGTCGTCGCAAACAAGTGATATAAGTACAAATAGCAACGAATATTGAATGTAGATTGTTATCCAGTCAAGTTCCCTTCACTTGTGTTGGATTGATTGTAATCGCATCAATAAATGTATATCCTTTTACTATTGTTCTAATAATATTTGAATTGCATCATATTTGATCGTACTAAAACCGGTTTAGATGATAATTTTACATGTCCCTGTGAAAAAATGAATTTCATTATCTAACTTTATTAACACTTTAACTCTCAAATTGTGAAAAGCATTGAAACACAATATTACACAAAATAATAATACTCGATTTTAAATAATTATATAGTATTTCAAAAAATAATAAACAAACCAACCCGTTTATTGAATGACTATATAAATGTAAGCTTGAATTTTGATTATAACGAATATTAACGGAATATTTTACTAGTTGAGATCAAACAACTCACTGAAAGCTCGGCTTGTTTATACGGCTAAAAATAATAATAATAAAATTAGATGGATACATATATAGAACTATATGAATTGCCTCACATGGCATTAACAAATGGACAACCAAAAAAAGCATAAGCTATTATGATTAACAACTGTATGGACAAGGACAGCTTCGTCATTTAACCAAATATTGAACTGTTTGTTTCGTTGCAGTCATCCCCATAAGCATGTTATTATTTATTGTTAGCCCACTTTTTTTCTCTTCATTTATTTAAAAAAAGATACCGCCACGTCGGATTTCAACTCCGAATCCTACGTGGACAAAGAGGAGGTCCCAATTGGTTGCTTTTTGGTCTCTGTTATCTATCTACACGACGAAAATAATTAAAAACAAAATTAATTGAAAATGAAAAAAAAATACTAATAAATACTGTAAAAAGTTTTGGATTGTAACTTGAAGACGACGCCGTCAGAGGTGATGGCAGTGAAAAGTGACGTGGCGGGAGGGATGGCCAAAGATAGAAAACGGCGTTAAGATCGGGGAGGTGATAAGAAGGTGGGGACCACGAGGATGAATTATTGAAAGACGACGTCGTTCCTGGGAGGTCACGAACGGGTCGCTTGATTGACACGTGTAAGTCACTCTCGTGAGGGGAGAGAGAAACGTGTTATGTGTGAGAGCAGTTTTTATAGCATAAATTTTCTTTTGCGAGGCAAGAGAAGACGTAAGAGGTTATCGTTACACGTGGCGATAAGGCAGTGGCTCTGTGGTATAAAGTAGAGATGGTAGTGCAGCGACGCCGTTTAACTGTTAGGTAGGTAGTTTCGATTACGTATAGATGGTGCAGCTGAGTAGCTGACGACTGGCAAACTAATGAACATAATGTACTTTAGATATAATGATGAGCTCATTTTCAACGTTTAAAAATTCAAACTCACCGACTCCCTGCGGGCCAAGTGGTCAAGACACTATTTAAAAACCGTTGTGACTCGAGTTCGATTTACCGTGAGGACTTATTGGTATGGGGTTAGGGGTTACAGGGGTAGAAATATTATGTAATGTATTATGTACAACTTCAAAAAAAAAAAATTCAAACTCATGATGTACAGTTGATGAAAGATCTGTACGATAATAAAATTTGAATCCATTATTTCTCTATTTTAAATTGTGTTTTAAATGATACTTTTGTGTTGATACGGTATATCTGAAGGCACTGTAATATTTATCTATTGTCTATGTGTTGGAAATTTTTTCTAATAACACTAAAAGTCTAAAATGTCCACTTGCCCTTTCGATTATTGATCTCCTATATGTGATTGTGCGAGATAACACATCGTTTAGAGAGATAATGTGTATTTTGAACACTGCATCACGCGTGAGAAGGAGTTTCTGGCTGGAAAATCATTAAAGAGATTTTTAGAGAGAAAATCTTAGTATAAGAAGTTGGACCATTCTTTCTTACCAAGAGAAAATGTATTTAACCTCACAAACAATGTTTGCCGTGTGTCAATGAAAGGTTGGTTGTTGGCAAGGTGGAGTCTGCTTCGTGACACAGTTGAGGTTTGAGTTCTAGCTTTTTCAGGCACTCCATTTGTAAAAGCCAAACGAGTCTAATAGTTTTCACACATCCTTTTGCGCATCATTAATACTTAATAGTATCAAAGCTGCTAGAACTTCTATAGCTTGAGATAACGTTATAGTGTTAAAGAAAAACATAATGTCACTTGTCAGAATAGTCTTCTGGTGAGATAGTGAGCCTTCTAAGTGACTCAGAGGAGGCGATTCAATTCCACACATGTTTGTTAAGCATGACGGTCTTTCTAGGGCCCTAGAAAATGCCCTTTAGTGTGATGAGATTGACTGAACTTGAAATGAGCCAAATCACTGCCCTTCATCACGAATATGACTGATTTGTCGTACAAGGTTAGGAACATTAATGACATTTAATTCGTTCTCGACAATAGAATTAATTAATGCGTATGTTATAACTTTACCAATTCTCATCTCGTCCACGTATCAGATAACTTTATTAAGTAATGCTCTTTAACTCCTAAATGTCCACTTGATCATCATATTCTTGGTCTCAAACATTTTATATTATTATAACACTTATAGAAATTAATTGGGTAATGATATCATATCATTATTACACACCTAAGTTATCAATTAATTAGTGATTCCTAAAATAGAAAATATTGTGTTGCATTGCATTAGAAATAAATAGAGGAGAGAGAACCAAATTGGAACAAATATCACATATGCTATGTTCTGATGCAAATTGGAAAATATATCTACCAAATAGCCACTCATCTAATTCTCATTACTAGCAATAGTTATCACCAACACATAAACTAATAAGATTACAGGTATAGAACTGGTAGTTGGCTATCTGTTCAACAAAATCAAGCTTTGACATTTTCATTGAAAAACAACTAACTATTTCAATAAAAATAGAAATGAGTTCATGTCACAAGTTAAATTTTTTTGCAACATTTAATACAAAACACATATGATATAGTATAATAAGTTATATAATAATTGATTGATTGCAATATTGCATAATTTGACAATGTACTTTAGTTTAAAGATCATGTCTATTGTGTTCAATAGAAAGGAAATAATAAGAAATTAGCAACAAGACAGATATCAATAATGTTGGATTCAACTTAGAATTTGGAACCAAACCAACCACTATAAATAGCATTTAAAATGGAGGGGACAGTGGCACTGCCACTGCCACATGACCACTGCCATTAGAATATATAACATAGAGAAATAGATAAGAGAACTATAAGGAACTTTGGTAATAAATTCAGAGAACAAAATGAAAACTTCCACAAACCCTGGAATTGGGAATTTATTCAATGAGAGGGAGAGTTGACAACTTGACAATTTTTGTGTGTCAATATCGAGCGTGAAAAGTGGATCGTGTGTTGTACTATTCACTATTAACATGTGATGCTTAACAATCTTGTTGAATATGATATATTTATGAACACAAAACAAAACCATGACATGTTCAACATAGTCACTAAAAGAGCTGTGTTTATATGACACGTAATTAAGATTAATTTACAATTATATTCTTAAATGTGTTTGTGCGTTATGCAACACAAATATTTAAGGGATAATTACGATTTCCTACCCTCTAAGTTTCGCTTGTGACGATTTCATACCCTTATGTTTGAATGAAAT